>JAUZNK010038746.1:0-17558 GCA_035046665.1 Euphysa ruthae
ATAGTTAGCAACCAGTATGAATTTAATGACCAGAAAATATAAAATTTGATTTTGCGGACCCAATTTGAACGGTTTATGGGGCTGTTCCATGTTTTTACTGAGTCAGAATATAATGATTAGAGAAAAACATTTTCAGTGCGAATTTGATATTTATTTATGGGCTTAGGAAAAGAGCCTGATAAAATCTGACCAAAAAAAGTTAAAATTAATACTACTAATGAAATAATCACCTAAAGAGAACTGAGAAAAAAGAAAAACGTGATATCCTTATTAGAATTCTAGGGTGTGTATAGAAAATGATGTTGGGTTGAGTTGAGTCCCTGAAAAAAATAAAAACCTACAAATTATAAGGTTGTGAGAATGCTACTGTGGGTGGTGATGTGCGTGGGAAGGAAGTTATGGTAACAAATATTTCATATTAACAATCAACTGAAAAAAAAGAGGATGAGAGTCAGTCAACTACCATTTCTACCGTATAAACCTCCAGTAAAAACTATCAGAACCAGCTACTTTGGGGATCAGCCATCAGATGACCTAAAGGTTTAAATGTGGGAAAAGAAATACCTAATATTTTTGTTAAAAATTCAATGCCCAAAATCAAATACAATAGTTATAGTCAATTAACCTAAGGACTGAGATTTTCATCAGAACCATGTATTTTCTCTAGGCATTTCAATAGAGTATAGCGCTACACTCTCACGGTCATGATAATACCGCGCAAAATTTCAGCAAAATTAGAAACAAATTTTTTGGAAAAATTTTTTTTGGAAGGATCAGAAGATAATTCTTCAAAAAAAACCAAAAAATTACGTTTTGGACAAAATTTGAGCTTTGATTTTGGGCCTAATAAATCAGAAATGATATTTTTTAACATTAAATTTGACAAAATGAGGATATATTTTTATGAGAAAATTCAAATAATGGCATTTCCAGACAAAGTATGGCTAGTTTAGGGGCTGGAACAAAAATTTTAGGAAAATTCCTCTCACTCAGTCAAAATTTAAAAGAAACCATGAATTTTTTTTAGAAAATTACCACAATTTTAAGCCTACAATGTCCATATCAAGACCTCATTTACTTTGCAGGGCAGCTCAATGAATAGAATATATTAAACATTATTAAAGGAAAAATATTGAAAAACTCAAAAATCTCAATTAGGATGGACAATTCCAAAATAATTGAGCCTGGGTCAAGAAAACTTGATGCAACTATACTTACTTCTTTCTTAAGCACCCACTTATTCCAGAAATTTCTAGAAATTTCTAGATTTCTGATTCGAAGTTTTTCTACTTCAAGAGATTTCTTCTCAAGCATATCCCTGTGTTTTTCATATTTGCTTTCAGAATCCATGTTGTCATCTTTATGTTCAAACGTATTACGTTGCTAAAAAAATAAAAATGTAAAAGAAAGCATCCTTTGCAAAAGACTTAATCGCTACGTATCAAGGGCTATAATATAATGAAAATCTATAGTGCAGCAATTTAAATGAATTTTAAATATTGACATTTACGGTAATTTATGAAAAAATATACAAGTACATTAACAATCATTCGAATTATTTACAATAAAGTAAGATTTTCAATATGATTAACAAATGTAATATATGTTTTACAATTAAAGAAACAACTTACTTGTTTAGAATACAAGCAAAGCAATACCACCTAAAGAAAAAAAAAGTTACTACATCTTAAGGAACATATTTAGGATTTTCAGACCTTTTCGTGCTATTTTGCAACCTTGTCGATTTTTTATTACCGTGAATGTAATAGCAGAAAAAGGGGTTAGGGATGAAGTTAATTTTGTTTAAAATTCAATAACAAACAAATTAATTGGACTTATAGAGGAAAATGTATCCATCAATATCATTAGCACAACGAGCCTTTAGAGGTTTATATCCCTCATATAAAAACTGGAAACCACCAAAGAAATGCACATGTTAAAATAAACTTCCTATTGAAGAAAAAAATAAAATTTTATCTAAGAGGGTTTATAATATTATGTATGATAGATATAATTGCTATACCTTTATTTTTTCAATTAAAACCCTATAAAAATCTGTGGAAAATTTTATAAACTTACCATAGTGCAATAGAAGACACAAAAGAAGAACTGTGGAGCAAAATCTGCTCCTTTTACAATGCAGAGACTTCCAGTAATCCAAGACAAAATGAATAACAATAATGAAGCCCCATCACGTATGGTACGTTTCCTAAAATATATAATAGTTGTCCTAAACAACGCTTGATAAAAAAAATATTGCCATTAATGACGTTAGACAAACATTATCGAGCATAAAATCAGAATAATAACATCTTGCTTAAAATTTATCAATTTTAACTTCGAGAGAAGTAACCAATAAATCATTCCAAAGCAGATTTATTTATTTTCAATAAAACATAATATCAAAAATATTTGCGTTTGTCAACTCAGGCATTAATAATTAAAAAGATATAAAACGTATGTCATGAGTTATAAAATTTTATTGAGCGACGTTTCAGGAGTCATGCTGCTCCTATCATCAGGCTAGTTACAATTAAAAATTTCTAAGGTTTTTATAGGAATAGCGTAGGTTCGAAATCAAGTGTTTTTGAAAGGTGTTAATTAGTTTATTAGTGCCCTAGTAAAACGGATGTAGACCTTTGCAGACTAACAAGGAATGTTTATATCGTGGGTAACCAGATATCGGGAAGAGTATTCGAAATTCGATTTATATGATTAGGTTCTTTGACGGAGTAGATAGCTTCTTTAATTTTGCGAGAGACAAGGTAAGGTTTGAAGTCGATGATCGATTTGTTATCCCATTGAAATGAATGATCTTTTTCCCATAAGTGTATAGCGATTTCGTTAGATGTGTCGTATTTTTTGACTTTTTGACCCGCTTGTCTTCGTTAGTTCTGCTTTTTAAGGATCTTTTGGATTCTCCCATGTATACAGAAGGACAATTTTAGCATGGAATACGGTAGATGATGTTGCTTTTTTGATCGATTTTGAGAGGGTCTTTTGGATGCGAAAGTAAATTGCATAACGTCTGCTGCGAGTAGAAAGTTGTTCGAATATTATGCTGTGTAAAAATACTTTTTAAGGATTCACTTAGGCAAGGGACATATGGAAGGTTAACGGAGCTTATCTTCTTTTGTTGGCTGAATGGCTATTTAGGAGGATTGAGTTTTTTGCGTTTTTGGTTGTTGAATTCTTTTGGATAGTTGTTAGCGATAAGAACGGCTTCGATATGTTGATATTCATTGGCAAGTTCGGTCGGGGTCGAAATGATTTCTTTAGTACGAGTGAATAAAGAATCGATGACGCTTTCTTTAACGGAATTAGAGTGACATGAATCAAAGTTTAGATATTGATCAGTATGTGCAGGTTTGCGGTAAAGGTTAACAGATAATGATTTGTTGGGATGGCGCGTAATAGTTGTAACTAGGAAGGCAAGGCTGTTTTTATTTTCATGTTCGATAGTGAATTTGATCTGTTGATGCATGTTGATTAGTATCTTGAAGAAATCTTGTAGAAAAATGCATTTGATAATAACGAATACGTCATCTACAAAGCGTTTCCATATTTTTGGTCGGTGTGATGTTGTAAAAAGTGTGAGCGATTCGTGAGATTGGGAAAAATCCAGAATATAAAAAGACTGGTAAAGAACATAAGTGTAACTATTATTCAAATATTTGGTGAAAGAATCCTTTAAAAATAAATATATTTAAACAGACATTTTGAAACATACACAATTTTTTTTTTCTTTTGTTAAAAGAAACATGCTGTTTTTAGTGGTCGTTTTGCTTCGCACAGGTAATTTAAAATATCTCTTACATTAAAATCCAGTTTTTTAGGACATCAAGCTTTCTTAAATTTTGTTTTTAGTTAGGTTAATTTGACAGGCGCAGTAATCAAAAGTATAAGTAATTGTAAAGTTGAACTCACAAAGTTAAAATTTCATGTTATGAACTTTAAAATAACAAATATGGAGCAGACCATCTTCTTAAATAGCTTCATTAGTTAGTGCATTAAAAATCAGAAATTTCAATTGGTATAAATTTATAATGGAATAATAAGAATCTTTATTTAGAATAAAAAAAAACAAAAAATTTTTTAAGATCCATAGCAAAACATAGACGTGCTGAATTTATAATCCTTATTTACAAAATATTTTTTCTGATCTTATCATTTTTTATCTTACGAGAAGTTACAAAGATGTGTACTTACTTACCATAACTTAGGATAGTTAAAAATTTTCATTCTCTCAGGCTTTTTTCTCAATCCTTTGAAGTACAATAAGCAAGTTGACTACAAATAAGACAAATATAATATTAACTTCAATCAAAGATAAATTGTTATTGACAAATAAACATTATATAAACAGAGTAAATATCTATAGTTGTAAAAACAGTGTGAAAAAAATAGAGTCAATTAATTTTCAGAAAAAATGAATCCTCATAAAACAGTGAAACTTTAAGGGAGATTCCTATCAAATCGTAGCATATGAAATTGTGTGACATTTTGTGATTATCTAGTAATTAAGTTAATCTGGTTAACTGGGGTTCCCATGGTCCACCGTATGCCTTTCTCAACATTATTAATGAACTAGTGAAAAATTGACCCTTAAAAATAAATAATAGGTTAGAGGAGACATTTAAAAATGGAAATTTTTAGGTATTCTAAAATGATTGTTTTAAAATTATTAAAACAGCTGCTGAAAAGCTAAATTTTCCATCACAAATCTTTGGCAAACTCAAAATAAAATTTCTCGTGAAATATTTTGGGATTTTATTTTTAATTTGATAGAGGGGGAAGATGCGAGGTACACACACACACATATATTCACGCGCACGCTCGCACAAAATTTCAAAGCATTCTAATTAAAGCATTTCTCAACAGATGTGTAAAAATGGATGGTTTGATATTAAACACGTAATCTCAAAAAACTTACTATAATAACTAAATATATTGGTGCTGTATAACCAACCACGCTACCACCTCGCAACGACATCCAACAACTAAAAAATCACACCATTTATAATTATGGAAGGCTAGATTAAAACTTAACAATATTTAACAAAATTACAGACCCAACAAATCTGACTTTCTGATTTTCTAATTCAATACTGTCTACAAAACAAGAACAACACTTTTTGAGGAAAATGTAATTTTTTAAAAAAATTTTGTGCCAGAGTAGAGTGAAAAGACAGAAAATTTAAAAAAATGGCTGTTATGCGAAAATAATCAAAATTCGTCGTGAATTCGAAAAACAACTTACAGAAATACACGACGTATCATTTTAGGAGAATCAAGGATTTAAAGACCAAAAAATACTAATCTTTTTAATGACTTTTTGACCTAATCAAAAATATTACCTTTGAAAATAATATCGAAAATATTACCTTGTACCTTGATTACAATCAAATGTCATAAATGGATCACATTTTGGATGTGTACAAATTATTTGAAAAGTATTTTATAAAATCAAAAAAATTTTGGCACGAATTGTTTTAAAAAAATAATGCTACAGCAAGTTAAGATGTTATTGTAAAAACTAGAATAACTTGTAACTAAACAAATAATATACCTTTGTTTCTCTGCTCTTTCATAAAAAACAGCGCCGCTACCCATTCCTGCAACAAACAGTGGGACACCTAAGGAGAAATAAAAAATCACAGAATTGCCACAACATCGATGTAGAATAAAAACATTATTTAATTGAAGCAGGCAACGAATGGTTTAATCAGCTTAAAAAAGGTTGATAGTCAAACCACACCATTTGTTAAAAAATTCTCAGTAAAAACAACTACAAACATATCAGTTTTTAAATATGATGCTTCTGCGAGAGGTTAGTATTTGTGTACTTTAATTTTAAAGGCCTAAAAGGGTTATAACATGCTGAACAACTTAAATAAGTTTACTTTCAGAGAGCATTATTTTTAGATTAGACCAATAACCAAACAATAAAATATAAAATAAATTTTGTTCCAATGATTTTATGAACTTTTTCCTTGGTGAAAGGAAAGTAAGGAGAAAATAAAGTAGAGCAGTAACTTAATAGTTCTTTTTTAAATAATAAAACTTTTTACTTACACCATCCTATGATAAGCTGGAATGCGTATAAGTTTCTTTCTCTTCTGAAGAATTTATCAAAAGCTCCAGTAAACTGAGCAGCTTTTACTAAGTGCCACATAAAAACCGCAAATCCAAAATAATACAGTAAAAAGCCCAATAAAGAGCAGTAAGCCTAAAAAGGAAAGGGCAAAGAAATAATTTCAAACGGCAATCAACAGCGGTAATAATGTATCTGTCAGCTAACTATTTCTCAAAAGTACCTAACTTGGATTACCGCCACCTATGAATCATAAAAATATTACCAAACATTGTGAGAACATTTTACTGGTTTTAGTGATCAGGGGAAAATATGTTCTAGGTACGTCCACATCACCTACTTTCATAATAAATTAAAAATATTTCAGACAATTTTAAGAATTAAAATTGTTAACTTAGACAAAGCATTATTAAAGTGTCCTTAGTGCATGAAATTTCTGCAGGTAAGAAAACATGGATCAAAAAATGCCTTCATAATTGAATAGGTTTTAGGAAAATATTATTACAACAGAAAATATTGGAAGAAAGAAACATGATTTTCAGTTAAATTCTTGATTACCTTTCACCCAGACACTAAGAATGAAAGCAGGTAGTTTTATGGGTGTTTTGCTCTAATGACATTTTAATTTCATGAAACTTTTGAAAAAAAAAATCCCATTATGGGCTAGACTTAAAGAAATTTTGATCAAAGGGTAATAAGGAGTGAAAAACATTTTCTATGCGCTTCTTATCTTCAATCTTGGGCAGTTCTTTCAAAAACACATTTTTTATATTGGTCGCTGGCAACAAGATTGTTAATTTTCTGCAGATTGCCACATAGGTAAAGATGGATTCTATTTAATGTCACATAATTATATTAAATAAATATAGAATTAAAGAATTTCTATGCAGGTTTAATTATTATGATCAACTCAAAACTAAAACCTCATTTCATTTCAAAATGTAATTCTGGAACCAAAACCAATTACCTGTTCCAATTCAAGATGCATGCCAGATATTACAACACCAGTAAACAAGAGCAGCGCCAATAGTTGGTTCATGTTCAGCCATTCTGGGATATTCATAAAACTAAACAAAAATTGTTATTTTTTTAAGGTTATGAAAAGATGACATTAAAGCCTCTCCACAATATATGAAGCAATTAAACACAGCAAATGAATTTTATGAGAAAAAAAAAGATGATATACAAAATTACCAAGATTCTAACTTTATTGCTATTCTTTAATTAAAGTGAAAATTTGAATATAAAAGCAGTGCTTACTATAAATCTGTTTAGCCATCATTTCTTTTGGGTTTTTAAATTTATTTAAAGCATAAAAACAAATTACATGCAGACATTGAGTTGCTGACTGATATACCACAAGAGTTAAGTCAGTTTGGTACTGTTGATAATAGTGATGGTGAGGATGATGATGAGGATGATGTTGATTTTAGCATTGATAACATAGATGAAGAAAAGCATTATCCAATGAATGAGTATCGGGTTTCAAATAACCAAACAATTTTAAATAAAAAATCCATCAATGAGTTAAATATATCACTCTTTAAAGGAAAAAAAACCTTTTCCTTCATATGAAGATATACCCAAAAATATACTATACTCAGAAATTTTCATATGATAATGACTACTTATTTTTTACACATGCTGTCAACCAACATTTAAGAATAATATCACAAATAAATATAGTAATGAAAAAAAATAACTGGCAGTATGACCGCCGGTCAGCTTTCAAACAACTAACTATCAATACTTTGATGCTCAATGAAAAGACGTTTAAATTGTTATCAGGCGTGAAAGGTACACCCAGCTATTGGAAGCGCTTTTATATGATGCTTAAAACGACCATTTATATAATTGGTCAGGAAATTTGGTTTACCAACATGCTTTCTTGCATTTCATGTGCTGATCTTAGATGGGATGGATTGGTATATTATTTTTAAACAACAAGGTAAAAAATTTTCCAAAGAAGAGATTAATAATCCATCATATAAACAAAGATGTTAAATACTACATGAGAACCCTGTTACATTGGCTCGACAATTTCAGTATAGAGTTGAATGTCTTTTTAAGACTACAATTGTTGATGGACATTTAGGAAAAACTGTATATTATGCAATTTGTATTGAATTTCAATTTCACATATTCACAGTCTACTTTAGATTACAGATGCACCAAAAGTAGACAAAGAAAATATTCCAGAATATACTGAATTTATTAATAACACTATCCAAGTGAATTTTCCAGATAAAATTGAACAACCAGAATTACATGAAATGGTTATAACCTTTCAGATTCATACTCATTAAAAATTCAAAAAGAAGAATTTTCAGTTCAAGAATGTGTATATATGATCTTACCAGAATTATGGCTGAGAAAAACGAAAAGTCGAATTTGCAAATACCAACATGCTTTCAAAACGAGCAAAAATGTGTTTAAGCAAGGACAATTTAGAAGAACTGGCGATTCCCTTAAAATTTATTTAAAAAAAAAATGTGGACCGTTATACTGAAAGACTAAATAAACCTGATACAATTGGGAAGTTGGGTATTGCCCTATTTGCATCTATTTATGAAAAAGGTTACAAGTCAACTTTAGAAGTTGATCAACAACCAATTGAGCTAGATGAAAAAACTTTAAATGGTAATCATCCTTCAGTAGACTTTAATTTTCTAAAAAAGTATATTTTTGATGAACTCATGTTGAAACCTCCATCAATGCTGAAGAAAAATAGCTAAAAGAGACTAATAGACAATTATTTGAGCTATATGGTGAAATTATTGATGGTGCAAATTTTCAACGAGTTCTTCAACAAGATCCAATTTTAGACTATGAAAATGATGAAACAGAGGAGGAATTACCACAAATTCACAGTGATGGAAAAAATTCTGATGGGGAACAATCTTCTAATAATGCAAGTTGCTCTATAATACAGCCAGCTGTGGTAACCAATGCGATCATTAGTACTTGTGTATGCTCTTTAAATATTCAAAAGAGAGAAGTGTTTAAAGAGACATTTGAAAAACCTAAATTGCATCAATGGGAGGAAATTATAACCACTGAGGCTTTTTGTTAAAGGAAATGCTGGAACTGGTAAAAGTTTTGTAGTCCGTTTGTAATTTGATCAATTAACAAAACTGTTTTCATGCAAGAATCCAATAAGAGAAAAGGTCTTTTAGCACCTACCAAAATAAGTAGCATGAATATTGGAGGAAGAACATTTTATAGTGTTCCATAATGTACAAGCAAGGAGTTACCTCAGTTAGGTTTAAAAAAGAGCTATCAGTTAAGACATAGACATTCTAAACTTCAAGCTTTTGATTATTGATGGTGGGGGTAAAATGTCCAACAGCATTTTTTTGAATGCTGTCACCATTAGTTGTTAGCAATCATTCAATATGGGACAGATGCTTTGGTTGCAGCCACCCATTTGATATCAATAATCCTTCAAGGTCAGCTAATTTTTTGTATTTTTGTCATCCATTGGACAGTTATGGTCAAACAAAAAATTTTGAGAAACTTTAAAAAAATAGAAAGTTAACCTGTAATGAACATCAAAGATTTAGGGAATTTAAATGTGGTCAGCAATAACCTTCATATTAAAATATTTAACTACAATGCAAATAAACAACTAAAAGAGATTAACGTTTCTAACCTGATAGCAAGCTTGATAAACGTGATGAAAATCCATATTGTTGCAAATATCAAGCCAAAATACCAGCTCATTGAAAACATCAATGCATTTGGAATAATTGGAGGCTAAAAAATTATAAAGTATTTTTCATGAATATAGGCTGTAGTAGTTTAAAAATTTTGGGCTATAAAATAAATTTTGATTGCTTAGTTAAGTTTTGCAATAAGAGAGTTTATTGAAGCATAGTCTGAAAAAAATTAATAAATAAACAGGTAATCTAGCAACAAAAAGCTACAAAAAAAATTAAAAAGTTGAGCTGTCTGAAACTATTGAAAACATTCTAGAAAATTAAAGAACGTAAATTATTCTAAAGCATATTGCCAAAATGTTTCTGATATACATACAAGTTTAGTTATTGTTAATTAATCAATAACTGAAAAAAAAAACATACTGGGACAGCACTAGCAACAGCATAGACACCAGGTTTATCAAAGTTGCAAATTGTTCGCTCAACGTTTGTTTCAACAATTCGCCCATACTTTCTCGTCCATGATCCAAAATCAGTGCTCCTACATAAAATAATTCTGCTATTGTCAATTTAAGACAAAATTATGTTTTCAGTGCTAAACTTAATTATGAGCTAAGCAAGAACTCCTGAGAAGTGACCATGCATGCCAAGATACTTTCTATGCAAGTATCTCATTAAAAACCTTGAATATGAACAAAAAAAAAAAAATTATTTTTACTTGAGATATCTTAATTATTTTTTTACATAATTTAGAATTTTTTTTACACTGCAAGAAAAAAAAGAATAATAATAATAATAATAATATAAAAAAAAACAAAAAAAAAAACAAGCCAAAGCTTTCAAAGACTGATAAACAAAATGTGTAAATGATATAAAGCATAGTATTATAAATCACCCACCTGACATTAGGCTCCCAAGAGATACAAGATTTTGGAGCATCGTACACAAGATCATCAAATAAAGATTTTTGCTAAAAAGATTCAACATAGGAATTTTATAGTTATATATTCCATATTAATAGTATAAATAGCAGTGTTCTGCAGGTAGCCAATGGGTTAAAAGATGTCCCTTCCTCTATGGTCCTTTAAATATGTGTAAAATTTGAAATTTAGGCACAGTGCTAAAAAAAACAGTCAGTTTTATCACCAAGAATTCTATGCTGTTTTAGCGAATTGCTTCTCTAACAAGACTATGAAAGATTAAGCACCATACATATTCGGTAAATAAAATAAATTTCTTCATAAAATTCTTGTAATGTTTTAAAACATGTGCATAGCATTCTGTTAATGTATAAAAAGGAGATTTGTGTTATTTTTAGATCAAATTTTTATTGCAGTCACATGATCAGAATCAGCATTCCTGTTGGCCATATAGAAATCTCAGCATTTCAGCAGTACAAGCAGCAGAAAAGAACAAAAACTTTACAAATAATTTCTTTAAAAATACAAAAAATACCAAATGAAATTCAGACCCAGTAACGAAAAACAATATATTTAAAGTCTTTGCGAATAATTGCTGAAACACGGTTACTGAGAAAACACATTGAAAGTAGATGGACATGGGCGATTTTATAAGACTCTGTCTGTTTTGTGAGGAGTCCAAAATTAGAAAAAATTTAAGAATACATTAATGGTTTTGAATAAAAGTGACGGAATGGACTGTCGAGTTTACCAGCGGTCCAAAAGGTATTAGCCACTAACCCCTCCTCAGCCAAAGTTTTTTCAAAATAGGAGGTCCAATTTCAACCTCATAGCCAAAAAAAAGGTTCCAGTAGGTATTGAAAGTTAGTTCTTGAAGATTTCCACCATTTTCAAAATATATTCATAAATTCTCTAAGTTTACAAAACATAAATGGTTTAAGATAAAGGAGTAAAATATTTAACTTACAATGACATGATCAAACGTGACTTGTATGGAGCCAGGAGGGAATTCAAATTCAGGATAAACACGGAATGATATCAACTTACTGATCATAAATGGTGTAGTTGAAAATAAGCATAAAGAATCACCACTGAAAATAAAAGGTAAGACATAAACAAAGTTTTTAACTCTATTCTTCATGGGAGAGAGATAAATGTCACACTTTCTGAGTAATATTCTTAATAAACTAAAAAATAAAATTTTCAGGGAAAAGTTATAAAGAGTTTGTGAAAGTATCAACCTAATACCAAGGTGGCTGAAGAGTTATGAGTATTTTGTTAAATACGATTCATTTGTACTTCTTTCACACAATGCCATTTTTTCAATGGAAGATTTGCTGATGTCAGCATATAAATTTTTTAATAATTTTTAAACTTTCACACAACACACTCTAAGCAAATGCGCTATAAAAGAGTCTTAATGAAATTTTTTGACCTGCTGAACAAAATTTTAGGCAAAAAAAAAAGAAAAAAAATTGTACCGACTCCTAACCTATTTAAAAAAAACTACAAATTTTTGTTTTTAAAAGGTTTAAAAATATGCTGAAACACTCTTTACAACATTTTTAGGAACTACATATGGATGGCGACTCATTCCTATCAGAAATAAGCCTGATTAGAAAGCTAAAAATTTCAAGCAGAAAAACATGGCTAATTTTTTAGCACCTTGTTGATTTCAATAAATGTTTGATATCAAAGTTTTTAACTTAAAAATATAAATACATACTATTTCAGGCATGTCATTAATACTTAAATTATAATTTTGTTTTAACATCAATTTGAAGACTATGTTAGAGGTAGCGAATCAAAACAAAGCTTACAATCGTTGGCTGTATCACCTAAACCCACCATTATATTTATATATATTTTTTTTCAATCTTTTCTTTTATATAATTCCAGTATAGCCACTCTCAAGTTAAAAATAAACATCTATTATTGACTTTACCATTCATTACAAAATATCAATGTGCGCAATAAAACCACAACCCTCGGCAATCTCGGTAGTACAATTTCGCTTTATTTTCATTATTAGGTTTTATGTCAAGAATACTTTCTTTGATATGTGTACAAAGAACGGCGAACAAAGTTACATCTAAAGACCTAGATTATTATCTACTTTTGATCCACATTTAATATTTGGACTGAGTTTCAAATGTAATATAATATAATTGTATAACACTCGATTGATTATGATTTTACTTAGTAGGTTGCTGTTTATTTTTAAGTATTTATACTTAAACACAAGTAGATTACACACGGATAACTCAGCTGGTACAGCATCTGACACTCAACCGCAAGGTCTCAGGTTCAAATCCGGGTGTCACTCAGCTTTCAAGCAGTATTTTGGTGCGGTAAGTTTTAAGTTTAAAGTCTTTTTTAATTTCCTGCTTAGTAGTGGTTTCTACACGTGTAGGAAGTGACTCATTTTTATATATATATATATTTTTTTTTCAGGATGATAACTATGAGTGAGAGAGAGAGAGAATGTTAATTTAATGTGGGGAATCAACAAATTTCTGAGACAATATTTCCAAAAGGGACCGCATGGCGAGTCTTAGAGTACTTAGAACGCCTAATTGCGACTCCAAAATTTGCTCAACCAAATAACCCAATCAAATTCAGCTAGTGTTGCAATGAGTTCTGCTCAGAAACTTAAAGATAATTTGGAAAGCAAATTCCCACTAGGTGTCGGAGTCAAACGTGAGCTTTCGTTCTGTAATTAAACGTCCTACCACTGTGCCAACTCCGCGTCTAATTCTATTTCTTTTTAATCCAGCTGGTAAATATATGACATCATTATGAAAATGTTGTATGGGCATTCTTTAAAATTTCACATACTCTTGTCACAAACTAAACACTCAAGTTAGCTTTTAATATAACTGTGCTATTAGCACCATTACCATTACTCATCTATTGACATTCATTTGTAAACTTTTTATCAGACTTGGGAGCTCCAATTACTGATATCTCAACTGTAACACATCTTTAATTTGTAAAACTTAATTTTACAATTTGTAAACTAAAGATTTTAATTTTAATGCTTTTCCTTATTTGTATTAAGGTTATTTGATCGAAGAACAATTGATAACTTAGAAGAAAGAGACAACAAAGCATCAAATCTAGACACTATACTTGTTTTCCAATTGAAATTTGTTTTGTGATAACTTTTTTGATATTTTTTTTTTTTTTTTTTTTTTATCAGGGATAGAGAATCTCACATATTTACATAGTAAATTCTGTAACTAAATCTTCTTTTCAGAAACAAGATTTTTGTTATACTAGTAAATTTTTTATAAAAAGAAATAAAATTATTTTAATTTTTTTTTTTTTTTGAAGCTTACGACTTTTACGACTTAGCTGTATGTGAAACTGTTTACAAATTAGATTAATTAGAGCCAAAACCAAGTTTTGTATTGGAATAATAATCCTCATTTTCTAAATGATTAATATTTTAAAGAAAGTAAACTCTTAATACATAACAGAAAAAAAAATCAAATTTATCAAGACTCAAACATAAATTCAAATATTTAGGCCTTTTAAAGAAAAATTAGAACTTTTTAAAAAAATTTTTTTCAAAATTGTCCCTATTACCCCAATGAAGTCAGCAAAGTATACTCGAAAAATAATGACTGTTTAGAGAAAATGCATTATGGATGAAACATTCACCTTCAATTCCAAGAATAAAGAGAAAAAACTGGCAAATAGACAGAATTGGGATGGACTGACAGATATTTTTTTCCTATAATAAAGTAAAAATTAAATGCCTATGATCATAATAGTACAGAATTAGTGCAGAATTAAGCTCTCCAAACTACCTTACTAGTAAGGTTTAGAATAAACAAAGAAAATTGAAGTAAATACATCATAAAATCTACCTTTTTCGTGGACAAGTTGTAGCATTTCTTATTTTCAATTGAAAATCCGCCATTGCTTTATAACCTTCAACTGATTCTATAGTTTCGCTGGTTGGCAAATTTTCAAAGTCAAACTGGTCAATATTGAGATCCCCTACTTGATCAACTACGATGACAGATGCAAGCTGGAAACCAGGATCTAAAAAATAGGTATATGTCATTAAATTTTAATAAAAATCTGACACTCACAATACCAAAGATTAAATGATAGCATGTAGCTATGTTATGTAGAGACATTGCAGATACCCATTTGACAGATATATGGACATAGCAGATATTTGCAATAGCTGGAATTCTAAACCAACAGAAAACTATTGCCGTTATACATAAACGTTTCAGTAATTTTCAACTTGCAAATCACAGGCCAATTTTTTAATTCACTGGTATTAATTTGCTATTAAAATTTTCATGCAAACAAACAAAAATACAATTTTTACATAATCAAAGAATTTTAAACAGATTAGGGTAAAAAGAAAAATGGCTCGAAAAACGAATACATTTATATAACAAATCAAAACTTGATTAGATAACAAGGCTTTTTGTACCAAACACTGACCAATAGACCTCAGGTCAAAATAAAGTTATTCTTATAAAAGGCATTTTAATACTCCTGTAAAAATAACAAGAGTTAATCTGGTCTATTTTGGGTTTATCATTGTATTTTTAATCTTTCTTTTCTCTAATCACGCAAAGTCTCTTACTACTTTCCCTAGTTGACTTTCACGGTTTGTCATCGTGTCGTTTTTTTATCTTACCATTCTTGAATTGGGTAAAGTCTTTTCCCTAATCAAATATTTTTTTTCTAGCCGTTTTTCTTCTTACCCTAAACTCCTTAATAGTTACAATAATAACATGCTACAAAATTTCTGAATTAGACCCGGTATTTTTAATTTCAATGCCACCCAGTCAAGTTTTTATTGCGTTTTCTCATATGATGAAGTTTGTCACTAGCATACTTTTTCAATAACAATCAGTCAATGTTTGATAATTATTTGTTATCTACAAAATCCTGTTCCTTATGGAGATGCTTAAAATAAATACAACGGGTTATCTTAAAATTTTTATTATCTCCACTCAGTAGTTGATGTCATGAGGGTGGCATGGGCTGGAGACGGGTGACAGGGCTTGACTGGTTAAATAAAACACTTGATTGGTTAAAGGATTTGTTACAGGAGTTAACATGTATTGTTATCTTATAAAGAATAAAAAAAATATATATATATATATATATTCTAAAACTGAATGTCAGCAGTGTCATGATGAAGATATAATTAAAAATAATATTTTAGAGCAATAACAGTCTTCTTTCAAATCAAACTAATAGTTAATTAACCAGATGAATTCAGATACTCTAATCCCATAAAAAATGAGAAAGCTGGCTGAAAAATGAGATCTATAAAGGCATATTGTTAAAATCAGTTAGTAAAAATGTGAGATTTATTTACATAGCTTTAGAGGAAAGTGTCATAGAAAGATAAAATAAAAAATGACTTTCCAGTTCCTTGATTAGATAACTCAAAAAGGATGCTAAGGTATCAAAAATGTGATACTTACGTATAATTTTGCGATCTGTGATGCTCCATTTTAATATAAAGCCTTTCCCTCTTATTCCTTCATCTGATACAAACTTTAAAAACATTTTTTCAAAATCTGATGTGAAATAGACTGAAGTATTACTACTTTTACAAACACGACCAAGCTCTTCTCCATTGCCATCTCCTTCGTAGAACGAAAGATAATCTATTAAACACTTTTTATCCTGTTCCATATCAACATCTATAACTTCCACGAGCACAGCATATTCTAACGGAACCTTGATTGTCCAATGGCATTCAATGTTTTTTGCATATATTGTAGTGGTGTTAAAAGGAAATGATAATGTCCCAGTCATACCCTCCAACACACGACTTGGTCCACAGTGTGCATGTGTATCTAAAAATATCAACCTACTGTTATTTGATTAGATAATATATTATGTAGCTATAAAATATAAAATCCAAAATGATAAAAACCTTAAAAATTGCTGCCCAAATGATGAAGAAGGATGCTATACCCTGAGCTTGGTAAGTTTCTCAAAACTAAAATTGCAAAAATTGATAAATTATTAATTATATCAGCAGAATAGGTTTTTGAAAAAATCAAAAACGTTCTTTTTCAATCAAAATATATTTTTTTCTGGGCCAATAAATTTTCAAAATTACCTACATTATAAAAAACTTTTGAGAGAAATCAATAAATGTTTTTTTGCCTTTTTTAGGCCTGATTTTTGAGAAAATATTGCCTATATCTATATCTAAAAAGTTTAAACATGGGTGAATTTACAGGACCCAATCAGCCTTTTCTGTGGCTTAAAAGAAGCACCTCACCTATAAAGAACTAATAACATCTATGAGGTATTATATAAAGTATTAAGGACTCTAGATATTAAGCGCTTACTTAAAGTTCTTTTTACTCTTCTCTTGAATTTACTTATTTTCACAAGATCGTTTGCCAAAGAATTTTTTATTTCAAGACTTCGTTTTTTCCTTTTTTGCAAAAATGATTTGCAGTTAATTTTGGTATAAAGAGTGTCGCTAAAGAAGTACCATGGTTTCTCTAGGTCTCGATTTCTCTTCCGAGGAAACTTAACACTGTTGATTTCATCACACCGAAGAGATTCAAACTGCATACCTAAAAAAAAAAAAAAAAATCTTCTATGTAAAAATCAAATTAATTTATAATTAATTTTACATATAAATGTAGTAATAGTCAGATTTTGATAACATGTAACTCTCAATTCAACGATCTATACAACCTTGGCTACTATCATGCTTTACTCTCAAACCCACAACTAGCTTAAAATTAACAAAATTGTGAGGTAAATAAACTTATGAATAAACTCCAGTATATTAACGATTAATGATATAATATATATATATATATATATATATATATATATATATAAATTATCCAAAATATTTTTAAAAACAAT
>JAUZNK010038757.1:0-13804 GCA_035046665.1 Euphysa ruthae
AGATAAAACGCATGTCATGAGTTATAAAATTTTATTGAGCGACGTTTCAGGAAATCCTGAAACGTCGCTCAATAAAATTTTAAATATCTCATGACATGCGTTTTATCTCTTTAATTATTAATGCCTGAGTTGACAAACACAAATATTTTTGAAAATCTATATATTATAGATTTATAGATAATGCGAATATTAATCCTACCTTCTATATTAAAATTAAAGATTAAGTGGTATTTATCGTGGTATTTTCCATGACGTGAATGAAACCAACTATTCTTAGTTTTTCTCAAATTAAAGTTACACAAAACAGAGATATTTGTGGATGTTTATGCTTTGAAAATACGTGCAGCAAGTTTTCATTCATGGCTGTTCGTTTATTCTAAAATAAACTCGTAGGTTTATAGCCTCACTGTCTACTTGCTTCATTTCGACAGAATTATTATTTAGATAACCTGAACATCACTCTTGGAATTTATGCATAATCACACTACAATATTATACGAATACAAAAAGAAAATTTATTAAATCTATTTTTGTGCCTCTGCTATTTTGAGCAAAAAGAATATTAAACTTTAAAACAACATCTATCAAGATTCTATAGAAACTTTTAACAAGTAGCAAATGAGTTAATAATGATTCAAAGAACTTACTTATGATTGAAAGGAGACTGATAGGACAACAAATACAAGGATTAGATTACACTTCAGAAAGTATCAATACTAAGACAACAGATGCCAACTTCCACGAAGGTGGAAAACAGGATTCAACGATACACTTCTTAAACAACCTATAAAAAATTAGAGAGAGTTCTGGAGGGTACTTTTGTAATACAACTATATGAAATTCAGCAATGCCAGTAGCTTTAGAAGGATCAAGAGCAGCGACAACATATGCAACCATTTTGGTTATGTTAAAATGAGTAAAGTTATTGCCAGTACTAGGTGGAAAATCAAGCAATTTGTGTCCAGAATCACCGACAGTGGAGTTATTGCTGAACGGTTTAGCAAAAAGTTCTGCCATATTTTTAGCAAAAATGACGATCTTAGGTTCATTGAAAATTAAAAGGACCAAAGACTTATTCTTTTTAGAAAAACTCCTATTGATGTGCCAGAAATCTCGAGATCCGATAGATCGAGTGACCAAACGTTCATGGACCTGGTCTTGGTATGAGCTATTAGCCTCAACCATATGCTCTTTTTCAGTCATTGCGAGCTTTGAGGAAAAAGGTGTGCTCTCAACGCAACTATTGTGCTGAAGTAGATGAAAATAATGGTTGCGATGAGTAGTTGCGGCCTTAATGATGGAGAAAAATATTGGACTCGAATGGTTTCACTTGATAGTTATTATTATTACTTGTGGGTTATACCCTAGCAAAAGCAATATCGTAGCCTTCGAGAAACTGGTACAGATACAGGGTCATCGTCCAAGCACAACATGGCACTAAAACTGCAATGCCGTGCAATGCAATTACATTTGATGGAGCATCTTTTCTAATTAGCTAGCGAAGAGCAGCTCGGATTCCTTTCTACCAGTTGGCAATGAAGCAATCAGGAAATTAATACTTAATTAAAACGAGCATCCTAAACTCGTTAGACAAACAAAGATAGTAAGAAGACAGGTATTTAGTGGCCTAAAACAGATATGGCAATGCAGGGAGCACTGCATCCACTTCAATAGGTGAAGAAGGGGTACATGACAGGATGGGCTACCTACCTCTTAAGACAATAATTTTTCTTACCAACCGGTGTTTTTAATGAGACATATTTTTAGGCAGATTGCCATCCAAGGCTGAAAAAGTCTTCCTCCTAATAAGGCAAGACTGACTTTGCCGGATGCCAACCTGTACTGAAAGTTAGAAAAGTACTTATCAGGACACTTTTTGGAGGGATCGCAAACAGAATTTTTTGTCAAAAATACTTTTACGGGGATAATTTTAAAAAGTACCTTTTAAGGTATTTTTCATCAAACCACTCGTAAAGGTATTTATTAGTTCCTATACTTTATAAGATTCAACCGGAGAGAAAGAGGTGTTATAAGTATCCTCATAAGGATTTTATTATAGTCATGTGGGTAATTTCTAACGCATTGGTTTTAAAAAGTTTCTTTAGAAGTACAGTAAATATGCCAGAAAATGCGATTGAATGACGCTTTTTCTCACCAATTAGTTCTTATATTAGACCTTTGAAGCCTGTATTGCCTTCTTTTTACGATACTACAGATGGAAATTAATGCTCAAAACAGCTTTGTTTGTAGAAAAGAAATTAAATTTATTATTTTGTGGATAATCAACCAATGCGTGGTGTTTCGTGTAATTTATTTTAAAAAGCAATATAACACTGCACCAAAAAGTTCAAATCATCTTACCTCAGATTTCTATCTAAGGTATAATAACTATTAGATATACTCTTATGAAATCAATAAACTAATTATGTGAAACAATATTGTCATGATTATTTCGATATTTTAAATTATCGACGAGGTTTCTGGCACAATTATATTGTAAAACCTTTATAAATTTAGGACTATATATATAATATTATCTATGGAAGAATTTATAGATTAATTAATGATTTGATTAGTGTTTAGCGATAATACAAACAAATATATAATCAAGTGATAGCAAATCAAATTCGATTATTTGTGTATTGAAGAAACCGAGCGGACATTTTCCAATATTTAAGTGCAATATTTAACGCGATCAGGTCTTTCTTAGGTAACTTCAAAAATAAGATCAGTGTTTATAAACAACATATTTACAAAAATATTTACAGGTATAAAAACTAATTTACATTTACAATAAATATGCTAAAGGTGTAAAAATACAAGTAAAATTGTGTCGAATTACAGGAAAATAAACAGATTTATTTAAAAATTAAATAATTCACAGACCAGAATTATTCTCCGAAAATTTTCAAGTTATAAACCCACCTGGAAAAAAGCACGAAATGGGAAATAAACAGAAATAAGGTGAAAGAAATATTTTTGCCAGGGAAAAGTCAAACTCTAAAAAAAAAAATTTGCTTAAGTTGAAGCAGTGCCAATTTTTCAGTAATTCTGTTTATATTCTGTAAAAAAGAACTACACAGCATGAAAGAGTTCAATTTTGCTCGAGAAATGTTTAAAGAAAGAAAAAAAAAATTTTTTAATGTGCAATTTTTTTCTATAGCTACCACCTTAATAAAGTAATTGAGGTAATAGCTCACAGTTAGTTATCTGTCGCTCGAAATATTTATTAAGCTTGTAAAACTTATATTATTATATCAAAAAAGCTCTTAGGAGTGATTTCCATATTCATGTTGCCACGATGTTTAATAAAGGTCTACGTAATGGCCTCGATAGTGAATTATTATTCTGTTACTTTTACTCCGTAAAATAAACAGCCGAATCGACAATTTTATCACAGTCCTTCTTATGCCTCGTCATGACTATGGACGGGTTGGGTGTGCTTGCGTGTGTTATTAATTAACGCTTCCATTATAATTGCGAGATCATCCACCGTGAGTACCTTTTTCAATTTATCGGTACTCATTTTAACCCAATGTGTTAATCATATAATTAACATTACATGCAAATAACTTTGAAATGGAATTCAGGGCTTGAAGATAGCGTAATAAGTCAAGACAAGTTTCATTCGGTTTTAGAATAAGCTCAAAAATACCACGCTATGAAAATGGAAGTACGGGCGAGGATGCAGAAAAAAAAAAGATATAGCTCAACGAGTTCACAAAAAAAAAAAAAAAAAAAAAAAAAGCAGTAACAAAATGCAAAACTCTTGCTATGATCACTCAGAAGAAACCATCTTGGAATTTTTGATGTTTCTGCCTTAAAGGGACTTTTTTTTATCATCGATACAGTTAGCCACCAAAGTGCTACTGGCACTACACCTCAGAAAGTTAAACTTCACGGACTATACCCCAACGCTAGGGGTTTACATTAACAAATATCACAGGCTACTACGCATTCTTATCCTCTTGATGAATATTATTTCAGAGGCCGTTTACCTGGCTTATCATATTTTACCTATGGACACATTAATCGACAGGCAAATTAACCAGGCTGTGTGATGCAATGCCAATGTGATGCAGAGTGTGCTGCAAACTGGGGCGAGATACCCCTTGTCCAGTTTCTACTCTTTGTTCCCATAAACTTTTCACCTTCAAACAGAAAGTTCAAATTCCTGTGCACCACCACGATAATTGTAATCGATTTCTTTTTAAATATCACACTAACGGCTGTGTTGAGTACTTGTGGCTCAATATTCAAATCAATTGAGTACTTGCGCTCAAAATTCAAATCGTGTGAATACTTGTGACGCAAAATCGATTTGGTTTGATTTTCATGAACATTCCTTACATTTTTTTAAACGCCAACGGTCTTTCAAGTTTTTTTTTAAACTGGTAGTTGTAAGTTAAATAAATAGAAAAGAAATAAATAAAAAAGCGTTTGATAATGAGGAGTTTATTATATGGATTATACCGTGGCAATGATATATTATGATCGAATTCGTATTTATATCTAAAACGCGGTAAATTTTTATGGCGTGCAAAACTTGACATCTATTTTCGATTATGGTGTTTTTTGAGGCCTTGTGGTGCATTAAGTTTTATTTCTAAATGTGTAGTTATAATTTGAAATAAGTTAAAAAAAAATTTTGATAGTGGAGAGATTCAAACTCATACCACCGAAATGACTGATGTCTTTAATTCATTCATATCTTTATTCAATGTTGGTTTATACATAATCGTAAACAATGCAATATAATAAACACTAAACTTCACCGACAAATTTTTATAATTTAATACCAATAAACTAATGAATACATATATACAGCACAAACATGAAAGTCGGTTTGAACTGAGAACATGCTTTTTAAAGCGGCACGATGAAACACTACTTTTAAAAGAACTTGGTAGGCTGTTCCAGCGAAAGCATGTTTTAAGAAGTAAAGAGTTTGTTCCGTAAGTAGACGTCTTTGCTGGTGGTAGCTTTGATGTTTTACCAGTGCGCAAAGATTAGGGAATTTATTTAATCTCAAAATTTTCCCGCATTAACTCCGAAATTAACTTATTTACAGACTTATAAGCTCAATCATAAGAAGACTGAGATGTTTACTGACTGTTTCCTCAAGAGAGAGTAACTCATCAAAAAAGGGTAAAGTCTGCTGAATAATTCTAAGTGCTCTATTTTTAATCCTCTTGATCCCATTTTAGTCACTTTTCATACAAAACAACCAAATCTACTATACAAAAAAATAATTTAAGACATAGCTCTGCACGAGATTCCTTGTCTGAGTGGTATTCAAGTCTCTTTTTAATCTAATCAGACAGCTCAGTTTATTATTGGCCTGTATACATAACTTTGTGATATGTCTCAAAAAATTTAATTTTTAATCTATAATGACACAAAAAATGCTTCCTAAAAACATTAAATTTAAACTTTGTAGGATTTATAGGCAAAGAATTTGATTTGATATATTAATATATTTTCAATAGAAATATCACACGCATAGAGTGCATTATTATCTGCGAAGTTACAAATATCTCAATCTAAAACAAAAAAGAACATATCATTTATGAAAATATTAAAATGAAGAGGCCAATTATATACAACCACTTACTATAAATTGAACCCAACTTAACCATTTGTTTTCTTGAGCAGAAGTAGCCTTTTATGAAACACACATTTTATATGAGAAACCGTATGCTGCAAATTGTATTTGATTTGTAATTGTAATTGTATTTTAATTGTTTACCGTCCTCGCCTATTTGCCCAATTTTATATCTACGCGAGAAAGACGCTTAGAGGTTTCCCACTTCGCGGGTTAAAACTATTAGTCCTTGAGACGCCAAGAGGGGTGGCACAGGCCTCCCATGGCCGAGGATAAAAGTAAAATGGATATGACTTGTAATTTATTGCGTACCGAATGGCTATATATAAATTAAAAGCCTTGACAACAAGAAAACTGCCATCTCGACTGAACGGCTAGGGTGAAAAATTTAACAAACGTTTTACGAAAAAGAACTTTAAAGAAGACTAATGCTTATAGCACTACGAGATTGAAATAATTACAAAAAACTGCTTTATGTTGTTTCGCTAATAAATTGAATTAGGATATTTTAAGGACAAATCTGTTTTTGTTAAATAATTAAACTTGAACTGGAAACATTGGTATTTGCAAAAACATATATTATTCGAAAATAATTTACCATCGCTAATTATAGATTCAAGAAAAGCGAGGATATATAAAACGAAAAAACAATCTCCTTTTATCTTTCAATTGGCTTTAATGAAACGTCAGCTTCATTTAGCTTTGAAAGCTTCATTGACGAAGTTGATTAATTATAACAATCCACGTGCTGTCATTTTTTTATGTTTTTAACATAAAACCTCTTACCAAAATTAAGATTCATAATGCATTTAACTGGTACAGTGCTAAGTTTCTTCAAACAGTTTTGGTTCGTTCTTTGTCCTCCAGCAACAACGGCAACAACTTGACTTTCACAATCGTTTTTAATTGGTGTCGTTTCTTTTACAATTATGAATTATCATTTAAACCATCATCAGATTACTATCATTGATAACAAAATCAAATGCAGGGTCAGGAACCTGGCTATTCTGGTTTTTTTTTTTTGATTTTTAATAAACACGGTGTTCATCTAGAAAATGTTCAAGTGTTACTCTGAATCATCTTAGGAATAAAGGACATGTTAATTGAAATTGAGAGTACATTAAGCTTTTGTTTGATTCTTCATCGTTAATATATAAGACTTTTGCCGATTTAGAAAGATTGGATCTGATAATCCTGTAGAAAAGTGCGCAGTTTGTTTAAAAACTAGGAATGGAACAACAGTCAAATCTTAAAAAATGAAATTCTGGTCGTTTTGAAAAGGACATATTATATTATTTAAGAAGTCACTTGGTGTTAAATGCACTTAATCTTGGTGATGGTTTGGAAGAGACCTGTAACCTGAAGTTACTGGAGAGCGAAAGTTTATCTCGTTTAAATAAAACGATCTTAATTTTTTGGAAAAGAAAAAAGTAAAGTTTATTTCTGGAACTCAAGTTATTGGGTTTTTAATTTTCTACTATCAATTTTTATCCAAATATGAATCCGTTATCGTTATTCTACCATGTAATCGGCAGTTTGGTTTTTTCATTTCGGGTCATTGAACATTGAACCATTGCAGCTCATGTTGCCAATCTCCTGATTTTCAGTGGAGCTGCAGAACAGGCCACTTCGTCTACAAAATTTTTTATAAACTAGGATTTTCATCTAACAGTGATTAGTTGCTTTATGCCCAGGCAGTCAATCAAAAATTACGAATAACATCACAAATAAATATTGCTATGAAAAAAGTCCAAGGTGGATTAAAAACAGGACTATGAAAATACGGTTAAAACTTTAACATATAATTAAAACGCCTTCAAATTTTCATCTGATGTTAAAGGCTTGCGTAATTACTGGAAAAGTTTTTTTAAATGAAGTGTTAGTTATGGTTATTTTGGCTTACCAAAATATTCTCCCCCGTCCTCAAGTGGAATGAACATGTTGTACATATTATGAGTAAACAGCAAGTTAAAACATTTTCTGGTGAAGAAATAAATAATTTGTCTTACAAAGAAAGGTGTGAAATACTGAAATGAAATCCCGTTACATTTTCTTGACAGTTTCATTAGCGAGTTGAATGTTTTAAAACCATCATAGAAATACTGACCATTGAAATATAGACCATCAGGAAAAACCATATATTATGTCATTTGCGTAAAATTTCAGTTAAGTGACAGTCTTCATGTTCACAGTGTGCTCTGGAATAAAAACTTACCTCGGCTTAATATAAATATTGCTTTTGGCGTTGTTAACTGCTTATGATCAAAGCATGAAGATTCAGTGCGTCAATTAATGGCTGAGGCTTTAAAAATTTCAAAGGAACTATATCACTAAAAGCATAAACAAATAACATTAATAGCACCAGCTTATAATACACGGAGAGAGTGTTCTGTAGAGGAGGTTGTTTTTTCAATTTTACCAGAGTTATGGCTCAGAAAAACTTTTTCAAAAGTTGAATTGCAAACACTAGCGTCATGTCTGAACGAGTTAAAATGTGCTTAAAAAAAAAAGAAAAGTCGAAGAAACTTAATAATGATGATAATTAATAGTGATATTTATTAAAAAACAAATTAGATGACATTGTTCTTACTTATTCGTTAACAGATAAATGACAAATGAAATTCTAGCTTTTTTTTTATATTAGTTAATAGCAAATCTGTTTCAAAATTGTAATATCGAACGTTAATAGCAACATTGTTGTTTAAAATATATATTTGAAACTCATTAGCAATAGTAATAGCCTAAATTATTTCACCAATTAAGTTAATATTAACAGTATAAGGAATACTCATAACATCATAAAATGACTTAAATTTATTTTTTGGAAAAAAGTTTTTCATAGAAACTGAGACTTTTTCCATCATCTTTTTTATCATTCATTGAGGATATAACTCTAATTTTTTTTCTTCATCATAATGGCACATGACGGTAAATTTTTCTCCTTCTCCGACCGACGTTGTGTTAAATGCTGATTGTGCACTTTGCGGAGAAAAAAAAAAAAAATAAAAAGGTTCAATTCATTAGCGTCACCGAAACAAAATCAGACAAATCTGTTCCATATTCGAAAACTACCTCTGTGCTGAACAGGGAAGAAGTCAGAATCTTAAATAAACGTAAAATTATGCACGAATAGAAAATACAATTTTGAAGAAACTAATCTTAAAGACACTCTACTGGCGTAACACGTGATACCTGATTATAGTTGATCACGTTTTCGTAGCCGCTGATGAAGAGATTCCCCAGCAAGGAATAATCGATTTTGGAATATTTGATTATCAAATGATAAACTCCAATAAGAAATTAGTCAGACCTAAATCAGATATTCAAATATCTATCGCTTTTTGCTCATTTAAAAACTACTCAATCGAAATTTATGAGAAGGCACTGCAAAGAATGCATTTTTATAACTATGAACTTTTTATACCGGTTGTACAGATTTTTAAATGTATTTGATGCTATTACTCCTATATTAATAAATTATGGGTGGCATTGCAGAGAAGATTGCTATCTGGAACATAAATTTTAAAATTTCAAAGGATCGAAGCTAAAGATTTACAGCGGAATATAAGTCAAATAAAACAAACCTTAAATTTTAATAAAGAGTAAGAAAACGAATTTTTTCAAAACAATCTAATTAAAAACATTTGAAATTTAATCTTAAAACTGAAAAACAATTGAAAAGTTAGATTTAGGGTATGCGGGTTTATTGATCTCAAAGACAGCGATCTTGCACTGCTTGCCTAAACGGCTTAGCACGTAGTTCTTTACATAGCTCTTATGTGCGATTTCCATGCTTTAAGTACTTTTAGAAGTATCAATCGCTTATAATTAGACTGCCTAATCAACAGTTTATGTAGTATTAAAACAACACTCCATCATATTAATTATGTCGGTGAATGTGTACCAAGGTCTTATAACCCGTGGCCAGGCCGGATATAAAGCCATTGACTTTATTTCCAGTTGGCTCCATTGGCTGGTTTTACCAAACAAAATATGATACAAGCCTACTTACCTTCCTACCCCTCAAATCTTTCATATCACAATGGGAAAAAACGTTTTCGATGAAAAGATCATGTGATAAATTTTGCAAGTATTCTTTACTAACCTAGTAAATGATTTCGTACTTCAGGATTAATTTTGTGTCATTTTTCTAAAAAAAGCCGGAAACTTGAAATCAGATTTGATTCTTCACTATTTACAGATTAAACGACTCTTTAAATCACCACTCTTTAAACACTTTTATATTTTTAAGGCTCTAGGGATAGACCTCTTAAAGGACGAGGAAAATCACTGAACATTACCAATAGCAAGACTATGTAAACTTTTAAAAATCTGTCAAAAAAAAGATGAACTGCGTAAACGATATCATTCTTACCATAATTTTTAAAGTAGTTTATAGAGTTGTGAATACTCAAACTATTCATTTCCAAAACAAATTCTTTACAAAATTCAACCCGGTTTTCAATTAGGGAATAAACGTTGGACCAATCAATCCAAGAAAATTAAACTGGCTTTATAACAATGACAGATACAATGCACTAGTTTTGCTTTATAAACTATTTAATAAAAAATACCGGCGTTTGCGACTGATATTTTATTGTTTTTGGTAATAGAACAAAAAGATCCCACTAAAATTTAAAACCGAATCATAGATAATCCCAAATATCAGTTTTTTTATTCAATTTTGATTATAATCCTGTAACACATAATGGAAAATGGTTCTTATAAAAATCGACGACCTGTATAACATTGATAACTATACTTTTGTTAAAAGAAATCTATTTCTGGTAAATGAAGTGGAGTAGCAATGTATATGAAGTCAGATATTAAATTCAAAAGACGATCTATTTATCTATTGACAAAATTCAAAGGCTTTTTTTAAAGCAGCGTTAAAAAAGTGTCGTTACTTAACAAGAAAATTATTATTCTTGGCGATTTCAAAGTTAATTATTACTGTCAAAATGGTAATAAAAAAATAACAGAGAGTTTAAAAGTATGTTGGCATTGAACGGATTAAAACAACTAATCGTAAAATCAACACGTATAATCTAGACGTCGCAAACGCTAATCAATATAATCACAAAAAATCAATCTTTTATAAGTAAATGTTTTCGCTACTTTTATCAGTGATCATGATATGGTTGGATGCATCCGAAAAGCAAACATTGCCAGATATCAACCTCGAACCGTCACTTGTAGAAACTATGAAAACTATGTTCCAGAAAATTTTAAATTCTAAAAGAAATAATTGGAAACCACTTTATCGCATCAAAATATCAATATTGCTCTAGAACTTTTCAATAACCTCGTAACTAAACTAGCAAATAAACATGCACCTACAATCACAAAGAAAGTGTCCTTGTTTAAGCGAAGACAAGAAAAAAAAAATAAATCAAGGAGATACCATTCAATGTAAAGCAAAACCAAAAATACAAACGATTAGTTATTATATAAGCAAAAACGAAATCAATGTATTAAACAAATTCGCAGTTCAAAAAAAAAATATCAAGAGAACTTATTAAACGAAAATGCATTGAGTTCGAAAAACTTTTGGAAAGCAATAAAGACAATTATGCCAAACAAAACCAAAACCAAAAAATCAATGTGGATCAACTCAGAAGTGACAATGATATAAAGCAAAACAGTTTTCTTCGCATTTTGCAGATAAGGTAAAGTCAATTAAAATGGAATGCTTTACCATGAATAGATTTTGTTTGGAAAAAAAAACCAAGCTTCAGGAATTGATACCACCAAAGGCAGCTATTGAAATGTCAGCTCCGAATACATGCTTATTTAACCTAACTTTTTCAACTGGGAAAGTACCTAAATTGTGGGAGATATTAGAATTATACCAATTCACAAATCTGGCAACGTGAGCTTACCAGAAAACTTTCGAACTATATCCATTTTTCCAATTCTTTCAAAGATTTTTGAACGATCTTACTGAGAATATTCGTCAAAATTTTGACAAGGGACGACTTGTGGGAGTATTTTTCGTTGATTTATCCATAGTGTTCGATAATATATACCACAGTGTGTTTTTGAAGAAACTGCCAGCATACGGAGTTGTTGGAAACGAACTACAATTGATTTTCAAGGGTGTTCACTCCAAGGAGACAGCAATATTTACAGGTTTTCATCAACGGTCTAAACTTGGACCTTTGTTGTTCAGTATATTCTTGAATGACCTACCGGAGGTATAACGATATTCACAAATTATAAAGTATGCAGATGATACTGTTATATACGCTGCTGATAAAGATATAAAAGTCACCTGAAAGCAGATCTTGAGAACGTCTACCAGTATTTTAATAGAAACGAATTGATTGTTAACCTTAAAAACTGGAAAACAGTGTTTGTTACTTCAAAGAGACTCAACAATCAAGAACTTGATGTGTTTTATAACGGGATAAAAATAATTTTTGTTACTTTTTTCCGGAACCATCATCTTAACCTTAAACATTCTAAAAGCACTAGAAATCACTCTATCTTTAAGGGTACCAGACGTAAAGCTTGCATTTGCAAAGAAATCGTTCTAGTTAATGGTGCCACTTTATAGAATCAGTTACCATTAAATATAAAAGATAATTCTGTTAAGAAGAAGCTTTTAAAGGTACATTGTATATAATTATTCTTAAATTTGTGTTTTTTTTTAACCTTTTATTTATATTTTTAGCTTATTATTATTTCCAACAGGACAAACGTTGATAGCAGATGAATTTATTTTATCTGAAGTTTTTATATCCTGTATAAATATATTTAAATAATAACAAGAATATTAATAATAACAATAATAATAATAATATTTTAGTGTTAAACCGTAACGATTCCAGATTCAGATTATCTCCATATTTCAATATGGAGATATGCATTTTAGAAGGGGATTGGGAGTTTTTGTAAACAAAAGACGGAGGGTCATCGGGAATGTTTTTAAGCATTAAAACAACGCAAGTTTTTTAATTTCTGGGCTTATTCTAGTCTTTTAACGGGGAAATAACAGACCTAAAAACCAATCGCTAGCCGGAGAAAAGACAGCACAAAAACAGAAAAAAAGAAATATTTTTAGTTCACCGATGAAGAAAGACATGTTTACTTGACATCGTTTCTTTTGGTTTTCTTTTCAGCTTCGTTTTTTTTCACTGAATCGGTTTTGTTATTACTGTTCGCTTTTTAGAAGCAATTCATAAGGTGGTTGAATAAAGATTTAAATTTCTCGATCTCAAACCCTAGCATGACGTATGCTTTGAGCATTTCAATTCATCGATAAGTTTATATTAGTTATAATAGTAAAGACATAGTTCATATATTGATACCGGTAACGACAGTTCACCTGAGTTAACAAGTTGGAGGAACTTACAAAAAAATTGAGCTATTTAGTTTGAATATCAAACACGTCGATCTCTTGCGATATCTGTGAGACATATGTAGACATATTTTAGCAGAGTAGCTGACGGGATTTCAAAACCATCATTATTTTCCATTATTGCTTTAACTTAAAAAAATAAAATTGTAACTGAGACGCAAAAGAATGTATTATATCTCTCACAGGAACATGTACAAGTTTTTTGAATGCAGAGATCTTCATTTCCTTCGTCATATAAATAGGCAAAAGTACCTCTGGTGGAAACTCGTCAAACTTGATTATATGCAACCTGTTCAGCGGCACGAAAAGAAACTTCTGATAAACTGCTGCTATAGTTGGTCAACTCAGCTCAATCTTTTATTCTATCCTTTTCCATCAAGTGTAACTGTGACTTTTGTTACTGTTAACAGATCACCGTTTGATGTTTCCAGCAATTGCTGTGGTTGTCTGACGCCGAAATGATGAAGGTGAAATATTTGTCCTCTGTTTATCACCTGGTGCTGTAACGTTTTTGTAACCGCTTGTCCAATGAAGCTCACAAATACCGAAGTACTCAGTTGGAGGTTTCCCAATATGCTTAGCAAATCCAAAATACACAACATACTTTCGTTTTCATTTCTAGGAAACTTGAAGACTGGCACGTTAGGTAATTTGAATTTGCTGCGCCTTTTTTAAAAACCCATTTATGACAAGTTCTGCATAACTCAACAACACATTTGAGACACATTCACTGACGATGACACGGAATAACATAAAAAAAACCGTACTCTATACAACCGTACTCTATACAACCGTACTCTATACAACCGTACTCTATACAACCGTACTCTATACAA
>JAUZNK010038768.1:0-17556 GCA_035046665.1 Euphysa ruthae
ATTAGATATGATGCAGGTAATTTAGCTTTTGATGAACAGTCTAAGAGAGAAGCATGGAAAAGCTATTATGAAAGATCCCATAGTACAGAGTTTGAATTGGATAGGAATGGATTGCCACCAGCTGAACCAATTGCTGGCGCAACTTTGAGGACAGATATTGGGTAGAATTTGCTATGTCTAAGATGAAAGGTTAGAAAACTGCTGGGCCATCACAAATAGTTTTGAAGGCCTCTGGTGAGGCTGGTATTGATTTATTAATAGATTTAGTCAACACAATAGTAAGTGAAGGTGTAATCCTAACTGATTTGGAGACTAGTTGAACTGTAAATTGCTAAAAAGGAAAGAGCTCTAGATCTAGATGAAAATTTTGGAAAGGGTAATGGAGAAGTTAATTAGAGAAAGGATCAATATTGATGCTATGCAAATTGGATTCATGAAAAGGAAGGGTACTATTGATGCAATTTTTACAATAACGCTGCTTCAGGATAAGAATCAGGATCAGAATAAGAAATTGTATTTTACATTTATCGACTTCCACGAGAGGAGATATGGTGGGCAATGCAGAATGGATTATCTCAGCTGTGAAGTCCATATATGAAAATTCTAGAAAATGTGGTTAAGGTTGGTGTTCATCAAATCTTGTTCTTACCGCATGAATTTAGAATTTTGAGCTCATGGGAATTGTTGCATGCAAATGATCTTGTACTAATCGCAGAGAGTATGGACAAGTTGATTCTAAAATTTAATAAATGGAAGGAAAGGGTTGAATCTATTGGGCTAAAGGTCAACTGATGGTAAGTGGCAAAGAAATTGCACCACCATAGCCATCAGGAGAATTCCCATGCTCAGTTTGTATAAGAGGTGTTGGTAGAAATTCAAAACCGTGTCACTATTGTAAGCTTTGGGTGCATAGGTGTTGTAATGGCATAAGAGGTACACTGACCGGTATACAGGATTATAAATGCAGAGTATGTTCTGGGGGTGTTGCTTTACCTGGTAGAAAACCAATGGATCCAGTGTTTAAAGATATTGATTCCTTGGAGATGATCAACAAGTTTTGCTATCTAGGAGACATGATTAGCCCAGGCGTTGGTGCAGAGTAAAGTTGTGTTGCCAGGATAAGATTTGGGTGAAAAAAGTTTAAAGAACTTTCACCTTTGTTAACCGCTAAAGTGCTCTGACTACGTGCAAAAAGTAGATTCTATAATGCTTGTGTAAGAAGCGTCATGGTCTATGGTGGCAAAGCTTGGGCAGTTAGAAGGAGAGTGACCTGAACAGATTAGAGAGAAACGATATCATGATAGTAAGATGGATAAGTAAAGTGACATTGAATGATAGGAAATCCTCTTAGTAGCTACATGAAAGATGTGTTCTAGACAGTGTTAGAGTAGTACTAAAAAATTAGATTAAGGTGGTTTGGCCATGTTGAGAAAATGCATAACGATAACTGGATTAACGAATCAAGAGGAGTAGACATAGATGGGAACTGCAGGAAGAGTAGATCACAGATGACTTAATAACAGGTTGTTAAAAATGACCTTAAGCAGAAAGGGATTCAAAAGTGCATTGGTGCAGGATAGATTGTTATGGAAGAGTGCTATAAATAACCCCGTTCAACCAATGCATGCATGGAAAATGGATGTAAAACTGTATAAGAAGTAGAAGAATAAGCTAGTAAGTAGCTCTTTTAATCTCTGAAAAAATAAACTAAAAAAGATAACTATATTAGACAGGGTATTATAGAAGAAAGTAAGTGTGCAATGTTAACAGAATGTGTGCACTTCATTATTACAGCTAGTAAATTTGAAAAAAAAAACAAGCAATGATGCATTTTTTTAAAGCCCCTGTGTGCGCAATTTTACAAAGAAATGGAGGATAAATACGTGCAGGCTTAAGCTTCAAAATAAAAGAGCAACCGTTATCAAGTGACAATAGACAATAACGTTTAAAGAATTGAAGGCCTTTAAAGAACTCACTGTAATGTTTTCTTATTCTGACGCAAGTAAGAAAAAACGCTTTCGAAAAATTTTCACATAATTACCATCATCCTGATTAAGACCACCATCATTTGGGGGAACATAGATTATTTTGTATCTGTAGCGCTTCGTAAACCTTACATTTAATAAAAACAATTTCAACATTTAGGGTACAGTTTATCGTCCAATCAAAATCAATCATATGTGCCTTTGTGTTGTTGTTAAATACAGGTTGAATTTTGTAATTTATTTTCTTCAACAACATTTTCCACAAGAGCATTTTCAGTTTTTATACATCTGGGTAATAATTATATGGTAATTTATGTTTGTTTTTTAAAGAGAGTAGCATTTCAAGATTTTTTTGGCGATTTCAAATTATTAAATTATCTCATCATTACAGATTGTATATGAAGAAAGTTGGTGGCCTTTGGTGTATTTTCTTTTTCAACAGTGTATGTTTTCATGTTGCTTGTTCAAAATTTCAAGAAAACGATCAGATTCACTATCATTGTGAAATCTTGAGTGTGTGTCATCAACGTATCTTTTAACTGATTATGCTCTTATTGGTGGTGATAAATTGTGTGCTTCTAATAAAGCTTTATTTTCACGGATTGTAAAAAACTCAGCCATGACAACCGTTAATTGGACCCAAATTTTTCAGTAAGTGTTTACTCTTGTTGGGAAGGAAGTAACATGTGGATAATTCAAGTTCTAATTTTAGTTCAGTAAATTTTAATTTAGACTTGAATTCTACATTATTTCTTAATTGTTCCAATACAATCATAATGGAATCCTTAACAGGTGTTGAAAGATAAGGCTTAGCCACATCAAAAGAGACTTGAACTTCACTAGCTTCTATAATCCAGAATTTTGTCTGACCAACAAATTGTTTGGAATTATTTAATTTTGTATTGTTTAGGTTTAGGATAGGTTGGATAAGATCTACTAAATATTTAAAGTTTGTATGTAGGTGTGCCAATTGCACTAACAATAAACCTTATTAGGTAGATTTTTTCCATACCCTCAAGGTGGGATTGCATCACTTGGGTAATTGGACCTGCATGCTTTATCAGTAAATTTCTTATTCTTATTTAAGTGAAAGAATGTTGTCTGCACTTTATGGAACATTTTTATTGTAGGATCTTCAGTTTTTTCAATGACATAATCTTTATTAATATAATTTATTAATAATCTTTAATAATCCCGATCAAGATGTAAAAATTTAAAGAATATATATAGATATGCATATCACTAATTTATTTAGTTTATGTGCCACTAATACACAGTGTTCTTAGATCAATAAATAGACAAGTTTAATTATGAAAACTGTAATAAGCAAGCCTGCATAGATAAAAAAATATAAAAACACCTTGCATCATAAATAGCCAAAAAAATTTTAAAAATGTAATGGCATAAAAAAATATATCATAATGTATAAATTCAGCTTCACGCTTGAACCTAAAGCACAACTTACATGTTTAAAGCTTGACCTCATTCATTAAGTTTATTCAAAGTCGTTGTATTAGCGTGAATGGAAAATCATTTTACAGAAATTTGATTTTTTTAGATTAGTGCCTTTATATATAAAAAAAAAAAAACACTTGAACCATACTTCTTAAATTACCATCTCATAATAATAATTGTGGAGCAACAACATCAAAGAAAAATTATACAGTAATGCTAATGTGTAAAATATCATCAAGGTATTATATTACCATTTTTATTGAAACCTGTACGGAACACCTTGAACAAATGGTTTTTCATCAAGGTGTGCCTCATTCCACACAGGTTTAAATTAACAACTGAAAGATAAATTCACATAGCTGAAAAATATATTTTCAACAACAAATTTGAGGGTGCAGTAATCTTAAAATAGAAACAAGATACCTTTCACTTCCTTCTTCATCGGACTGTTTTTGTCTTGCTGACCTGTTTGATACAGACAAATGGGTTCTTTTTCTACGTTTTTGAGGTTTTGAACCCCAAAAATAAATAGTATTTAAATTGTGACCTTCAACACGTGTTTGGAGACCAGCCAAACTAAATGTCGAACCACATGCAATTGTCTATAATAAATGACATAAGAGAATGAATGTAATTTTGGAAATCTCTTTCCATTATTAAACAATGTTAGTTTGAGGTGATTAAATTACTGTAAATTGAGTTTAATCATAGACATAAAATGAAGTTAAGACAATTAAGTTTTTAATTGGTTATCAAATTTAAAAACAAGGATTAGAGAAAATATCTAAAAATGAAGTATAAAAAATTCTTTATATGAAATTTCTTTCTTAATATTGAGGCAGAAATTTAAGAATCATTTCTTCTGACTGAATTTTATTACTTTTTGGTCAAAGCTGAAGGTCTGATGAATTTTTGTTATTGATTTTTGTTCATAACTTTTTCACCCAAGATTTTTTTAAAGACAAACTTGATCAAATAAGATAAAAAAAAAAAAATCAAATAATATTTTCTAATGTCACGCAAAATTTCAGCCCAATCAACATAAATTTCAAAGAAAACATCTGCGCTTTTGTGCTCATCCTGTTAATTTTTTTACAACGTCTGTCAACCCAAACCATCTGAAACACTATTTTTAAGATCAAATAAAATTTCAGAAAGTCAGAAAGTAAACTTCAGTTGAATATCAAAAAAATTAGATTTTTGGGAGTGCTTACACATGTATGCCACACTAAAAATTTCTTCAGATGTGTGACATGTTTAAATGATTAGAAATAATTTTTAGCGTTGTAGAAAATATCATTAAAACAGAACCAGAAATCTATGGCCCTAAACGCTGAAAAAGATGCTTGACAGGTGGTCAAATGGTTTAAAAAATAATAATGAGATTTTGCCAGAAAATAAAAAAATTTTTTGGTGTAAAAACATTATAATTAGGTTCAGTAACAAAAACTAAATTTTATAGTTATATGCGTTTTTAGATTTCTTCTCCATGATTCACAAACATTAAGTAAAATTTAACAACAACAAAAAATTCAGCAGATTACAAGAAAAAAAAATACATATATATATATTTTGGCATATTTAGACTCAACACTGCAAAACTAGACTCATTGCTGCAAAACCAGAGTTTTCTTCAAGAAAATGATTACTTTTTCACCCTAATGAACACAAAAAAATCACATTAATGAAGCAGTTACTGAGCAATAAATTTACGAAAAAAGCAATACATTAGGGCCTATTGCTAGGTGGGTTGGTTACCAGATTTTTTTTTAGTTGAAAAGAAAATCTTAAAAAGATTTGAATTAAATTAAAAAATCAAAAACATCGTAATATTCTTTAAAAAAAATGAAATTTGTTAGCAGCCACAGCTAAAGCCTATTCAGTAAACTCTCATATGAATCAAAAGATAACCTCTACTGTTATTTTATTTCAAGCTAAAGTTTTGATATTCATAGACTCAATTTTGAGAAATTTACAAAAGTTTAGATTTTGAATAAAAAACCTGGATAGCTTTTCAGCAAAAGTTTTTTTTGAAAAAGTGTAAAACATGTCAGGTGTTATGATTAAGAACTAAAGAGAAAATTTGTAAAAGTTTTTTTGAAGTAAAAGTGTATTAAGGTTTCTTCTGAGCTACTGTTTGGGACTCCTTTGCAAAAATTATATAAAACTTTGCGTAATTTTTAACATTTTCTAAAATAAATTCCTTTAAAGTACAATCTGAGGTAGCAGGGTGAAGAAACTTTACCTAATGGAGTAGTAAGGCTTCTCCTTCCCTCCGCTAGCCTGTGGGAGACCCCTGGGCAAGGTTGAGTATCCACTTAGTCCCCCGTAGAGGGTACGTAAAATGACATGAAATTCACAGGTGTCAGTATAGTCTAATTGGGCACACAGCAACAAACAGCTGTAATGGTCAATTAGACACTTGGCTGCGCAGAAGATCACGATGGATTGTGACAATGGGCAGGCAAAAATGCTTCAGTTAGAGAAAAACCGTGAGAGTTACAGAGGAGTTGCAACCCTGTAACTTATAAGCAACGGAAAAACTATATGTTCGAATGCGGTTGCAAGAAAAAGAAGAAAGTACAGTCATTTTCTGTAAACAAAGGTAATTTTAAACAAAAGTAAAAAAAAAGAGAAGAATTCAATTAATGCTATTCTATCAATATCAATGTGACATACCTTTAAACATGATGCAAACCTAGTGATAACTGACTAAGACAGAATATCACCACAACTGATAATGTTTAAATTGCTCTTGAGTTGTTAAAACCCCAGATTATCGTTTAAGCTAATAGGTAAAACTTACAAAAGCTAAACATTACATACCGTAAACTGCTTATCTTCAATCCCTTTTACATGGGCCATTAACTCCCTTGGTTTGGTATTCCCACAACCTAACTGGCCAAAATTATTTTCACCATTTGTATATACAGTCCCATCAACACTCATCATGGTACTGTGGCTCAAACCAAACGCCATGTTTAAGATTTGATATTTACAGCAATCTTTCACAAGAGTTGGGTAAGCCACTCCAGCAACATTCTAAAAGTTATATAGACTGTTAAGCAAGCACACACAAATGAGATTTTTAAAAAGAATATAGCTTTTTGAAAATGCAATATTTGTGATGTAATATAAGGCTGAAGATAAATAGCTAGACAGAGTAACTGCTACATTAGAGTAAATGTAGGGAAATTCTGATTCTGATTATTTGCTGATCTACTATGGTATTATGATAAAACAAGTGGGAAAAAAAACTTTATTCAAAATAACCAAACTAATTTCAAAACGATGTAAAAATTCATAATAATGATACAGTAACTACGAGAGTGCCAAATCTACACAGCTTAAGGGAAGTTTAATGTTATCAGAGCCCCTCCATACATATGTAAAAAGAAACTCTTCTGCTACTGGAATATCTGAGTTACCCCACATAGATAAATGGATAAACTGAAAAAAAAAAGAAGATATTTATAAGATTCATATGAAGTGTAAGGGTTGTTTTAGGAAACAAATGCATTTAATTTGAATAGCAAAAGTTTTCAGGTCAATTACTTTATAAAGACATTACAATGACTGAATAGTAAAAATGTAAGATAAAAGGGTTAGAAAGTGTAGAAAAAACAAAGAACAAATAGGAATGAAAATGGTCTACAAAATAAAAAAGAGGAAACAAGAGGTTATGTCAATAATCATATACTTTTCAAAAATTTAATTTTGTGTTTGCTGATCAATAAAATGAAAAAATAGGGATGGAAAAGACAAAACAGCGAAATAGATATTTTATATAAGAAAGGACTTTGGAAAGTGATGAAGATGACTGGAGCATAAATATTTCATGACACAGAAATATTAGGACGTGCAAATATAGACAGAACTGTTAACGACACTGCATCGGAATGTAGAAATATGATAAAGGTTGAGTAAATAGTGTAAGCAGTATAGGTTTTAATGTTATACGAGAAAGTATGAGGAATTTGTCAATAAGAACAAAAAGTAATTAAAAATTAAAGAAAAAAAGATTCTATGAGATATCCAGACAAAAACAAAATGTTTATGACAATAAACCTGATATCTCATTAAAAAAGGTGAGAAAAATATCTACTATATAGTTTATGTAGCATATACGTTTGATATCAGAATAGGTACAACAGAGGTTGAGTGATAAATTTAAACTAATTGGGTTTACTGCAGAAATAAAACCATTTCAAAAACACAAGTTTACTTGGTATAACAAAAACACAAGTTGCCTTGATATAACAAAAACACAAGTTTACTTGGTATAGCAAAAATACAAGTTTACTTGGTATAACAAAAACACAAGTTTACTTGATATAACAAAAACACAAGTTTACTTGGTATAACAAAAACGCAAGTTTACTTGGTATAGCAAAAACACAATTTTACTTGGTATAGCAAAAACACAAGTTTACTTGGTATAGCAAAAACACAATTTTACTTGGTATAGAAAAAACACAAGTTTACTTAGTATAACAAAAACACAATTTTACTTGGTATAGAAAAAACACAAGTTTACTTGGTATAGAAAAAACACAAGTTTACTCGGTATAACAAAAACACAAGTTTACTTGGTATAACAAAAACATCATTTTACTTGGTATAGAAAAAACACAAGTTTACTTGGTATGACAAAAACACAAGTTTACTTGGTATAGCAAAAACACAAGCTTACTTAGTATAGCATGAATTATTAGGAAGGTATTAGACCAAATTTAAATTTCAAATGCATGAAGAAAATAGTAGTTTGGAAATGATAGTAAAAGCTAGTTGCAGATGAATGTATCAAAAGACAGGTTGTGAGAAAGAAATGAAACATCTGTAAAAAACTGTATCCTATAATGATTAATAAAACGCATGAGATTTTAAAAATCATTGATCATGATTAGATGCTGTCTACTTATAAGTATATAGCGTATAGATAAGTGGATCAGAGAACATACACAATTTTATTTTACTTTAATAAAGAAAAAGAAAACAACATCAGAAGAAGTTAGTAAAATAAATACTCAAGAAATAGTATAAAAATTATACCAGGATTTTGACAAGAAGAGATTAGCAAAACATAAAAAGAAAATATACAGGAATATCAGTGCTTTATCATTAGATATGAGTTTAAATAGTCAACGGTGACATTTTCCTTCAAACGTTGTTCACTATTAAGGAGGAACATTGTCTTCAATAATGAAATTTACATTCTTTATGTGTACATATGAATATTTTTCATTAAAATCAAAATTTTGTTTTATCAATCGATTTCGTCAAAGTAGGCTAACATAATTATAATGTCATACAACTTCTTTCATGGTCCATTAGTGTACTAGCATCTGATTTATAGTACCTAACCCTTTCTAATTACCATCTTTTCTTCATCTCATGCATTGTTTTTAACAGTATGCTGCTTCAGATAATTTGCCGAAACATCAGTGTAGAGTTTACTACATAAATAATTGTATCTGTGCCACAAGTAATTATTAGACAAGTAATTGGCCTACAGTTATTTACCAAGTTTTCGTATTTTTTATAATATTGATATCACTTATTGTTGAATCTTATGACAGAACCAATATATTACTATATAGTAATAATATCTTTGATCTCATAATGCTTCACCACTGTATATAGGTCATTAACTAATTGCAATGGAAATATGCATAACAGAGAAAACAATAAAAAAAACTAACCTTGCTTGATTTGGAGCGAAACTGATATAGGAAGCCTTGTCTGGGATTCAAACCAAGTTTATTTCCATTATTACTAAAGAAAAAAAAACTCAAAGAGCCTAAACCAATGAACAAACAAATATATCATCAAATATCTATCTACACAAAAGAAATCTCATCATATCTAAATTATAAAGCAAAAATGAAAGCTTTACTTGACAAACTAACTATCAAAGTTTATAAAAGGAAATTAAAATGACTACTTGTTTTATCTTGGGTAAATTACTACATTTTTGTTTTGATGTAAAAAATACAGCACTTTAGTGACTTATGATTCCCCAAAAAATATTTACACTATTGTAAATAATTTCTAATTAAGCAGACCATTTAACTCAAGATGTTTTTCTAGGGTACTATTAGGAGATTCTTTTGGAGGACTTGCTAGAATTCATTGTTTAATAATATATTAACAAAAACCCCAAAACTAAGAAATTCTTCCATCTACACAAAAATGAAACTATTACAATAATTTCTTGATGCTGAAAACCCATCCTTTATGCCACTGGTAATACTTTATGCCACAGGAAGTGGAACTTGCTAGTTTTGTTGAGCTTTTCTCAGAAAAACATATCTACAACTTTGGAACCAAAACATGTTTGAAGGCCTGAGACAACATGTCATAATAATCAGAAAAAAACATTTTCTAACATCCCAGAGAATTTAGATGGAACTAGAATATCAACTTTTTAAGAAAAATTTTAAACCATCAATTTTTTTTGGTCAAATTCTTCACATTTCTTGGGTCCATAAACTAGAATCATTTGCATATAGCTTTTTGGTTTTTTAATTTTATGCAAAAATTTCAGAAAAAGTTAATAACGGTTTTTGAGAATATTGGAAATAAGCTTACAAAACCAAATTTAGGGTTCAGCAAAAAAACAAGAATTTTTTTTTAAAAAATATTAAATTATCCTTATGACCTCATGACTTCACAAAAAATTTCAGAAAAAACTGATAGAAAGTTATAAATAGTGTTACAAAAGGACGAACATGAGTGAATTCAAATAATATTTACCCATAAAGAAGAATATATATTCATTATTATCTATTATTACATCTCAGTGTGATTTTTTAAAAATATAAACAATAAAGGATTGTAAATGGACATGTGGACATGACTGAATTTTTAAGACTCAATCAGCTTAACCAGCATTCCAACAAAACAAAGTAATCAAAAGTATCATACTTTCCGCAAGCAAATAGGTTTCCAGTCTCTGTGATGAATACTGTGCCAGTATCAGAACATTGGACAGTACGAACAAAAACATTGTTGTTACCAAATGATACAAGTGTGGGTTCACAACTAGAACAAGTAAGTATAAAAACAACTACTATCTCAAAACAAAATACTATTTTGTTTTCAGCTCATATGTTTATTCCTTAATACAAAATTTCAGGACAGAAATGGGAAATGAAATTTCTTAGTTTTACATGAGTCATAATATGAATCAGTTACTAGGTAATTTAGTTAGTGATGCATATTGGATCCACTCTGTGGTTAATATTGTATTTTGGATCCACTTTATGGGTCCAAAATTAAAAAAAAAAAGACAAATTTTAAGTTTTCTAGAATTAACAATTTATACCTAACTTTGGATAACTTCATGCGTTAAAAATTTTGATTATCGTGAATAAATGTTTATAACAAATAAATATGTCATATATTGATTAGACATTTTATGTTTGTTCCGAGACTTTTTTTGTTTCTAAGTGATTTACAAGAAGAATTCTTAGATGATAAGCGAGTTATTGAAATATACACTGTACTTACAGATTAATTTCATCACCATGACCTAGCCTTCCGTCAGCACCACATCCCCAAGTGTAAACAATACCATCAGTGGTTGTAACAGCTAAATGATTGTCACCAGTAACCAATGATGTAATATCAATTGTCAAAATAATATCTACCAGCTTTGGAGAAGAGCAGTTGTTCCAATCACCATGTCCAAGACAACCAAATTCGCCTTGTCCACAAGTCAATACCAAGCCATTGTCCGTAAGAAAAGCAGTAAAATAATTCCCACAAAGAACACTAAATAAAAATCTCCAATCGAAAGAAAATAATAAATATTCATAGACGTACGAATTTCCTTAGAATATTGACATGAAAAATATAAAACAGTGTTCTGAAATATTCAAAGCCATGGGTCTTAAGGTAAACATTAACTAAAGCTCATGCAAAAACATGAATCCTGATAAAAATATCTGTGTGGCACATGTTATGGTGCACATGCAACGCTATTTATGGTACAAATGTGATAGTATTTATGGTGTGTATGCAATGTTAATTATGGTGCACATGCAAAGCTATGTGTAACGTAGACACATGTATAGAGCAATTTTTTTTGAATTCAAAATTTATAAAACCTTCTTCATTAATTTGCATCAGCACTTTGCTGCTACTAATTAACTGGGTATGAAATCGAATCTTCAATTAAGAAGTTTCTGCTATTTTAAATTTTCTTTATGGGAAACGAAAATTAAAAAGAAATTCAACAGAGCAAAAACAGTAGTAGCTAAATTTGTTTGAAATTTTACCTAATATCATATCCTATGTGATCTAATCGTAAATACTATTTATTCTAGGTACTTAAACAAAATAAAGTAAAATATTACTTGACAATAGACTTTCCACGTAATGATTCTATTTCTGCGGGTTGCTCTCGTGATTCAAAATCACCGAGACCAAGCTGACCAAATGAATTATCACCCCATGCATGAACTCCCCGCTCACAACTAATCACTACTACATGACCAAGACCAACAGCAACCTGAAACAGTCTTAAATTACATATCTCATCTTTATAGCTTATAAGGATAGAAAATTAATTCTACAAGACCTCAATTAAATTACTGACTAATAATTGAATAACTAAGCAAAATGTATGATTTCTGAAACAAAATATCAAATGATCATCAAATTGTTACAGTAAGAATATCAAAGCTTCTGCAAACTTAATTAGATCATTTAGAAGACAAAAATTGAAAAATGAAATGCACTTAAAGCAACATTAGCAAAGAAGAAATAAATCAAATTGAAACTTATAAATATCGACTCCAAAAAAATAAATATAAAAAAAGAAATATTAAAATATTCAATAAAAACAGTAAAATTGAAACTCTCAGCCAATACAGCCAATTTTTTATCGCTAAAATGAACATAGGGATTATTAAACAGAAATGTCATTTTTGTATTGGTAAATATTTTTTAGGGGGAAAGATTGTCTGTTGTATTGGCTGAGAAAATTTTATAACGTATTATCTCAAATAAGGAAACCTCCATCCTGCACTTGGTGATTATATATGTGATTAAAATCATGAGTGTCAACACTACACAAAATACATATCTGCTCACAGTTGAGTATATCATATGGCACTGCATTAAAAAAAATGTATATAAGTAAGTTTATTGCGACATTAAAACGGAATAAAACAGTTAAAAATTATGATTTACCCTCTCAGCAGTACAGTTGCTATTGTACGATTTCCATGAATAATTAATTAACTTGGGGTAAAAAGAGCAATTATACCCTTTTTGTTATAAAATTGTTAAATAATAGTGAAATAAATCTCATTATACTTTAAATTTTTTTATATCAACAAATATCAACAGCGGTTTTTGATAGAACTTATGACTCAATTACTTTTACCAAAGATTACCTCATTTGTGGTTATTTTTTGATAGTCACTAAAATTCTGTGTAAAGTCAAAATCACTCTACATAAATTTAGATTTATTATTTTTTAAACATGATTCGCCAGAGAAAAATTGTAAACTAACTCTACAACAAAACCTAAGCGCAGATATGAATGAGCACATTTATTTTGGATCATTACCAACACCGTTTTTGTTGATTCTATTTCTTTTTCAATTTCTTTATAATTAAAGAATATCTTACCATATATGAATATTTCATTTCAATATTTGTACATTAATTGCTATTTAAGTGGTATAACTAGAAGTTATATATGTTTTTTTTTTGATTAAGGCAAACATATTTATTTTTACCCTTTGGAAACCAATAAAATGCAACTACTTTTTATCTATAAATGATTACCTCTGTAATTTTCATTTTAATTGGAAGTCCTTTTACTAAATGTAGCTGCATAGTAGCAACATCACAATAATACAGCAATGACCTAAAAAAAATATAAAGAGTTAAATTCATAATTATAAATTATAATAATATGTACATATTGTTAAAACTTATAAAAGAACACCTATATCCCAAATATGCAGATATAGAGAGGAATATATGAGTTTTCCTAGGGTGTGAACCAAATTGCTTCACAGTACAAGGAAAGCTAATAACAGATATCTTTATCAGTCCACAAGCTTAGCTTATTGTGTTATGCAGCACATAGCTTTGGGTTGTCTCTCTTAGTAGAAATTTTGAAAGGTTCAAGTGAGTACTCTGATTAAAGAAGTGTGGTAAGGAAAATGATTCAAATATTGAAAATCACAGGTATTAGGCCTGGTCATGAGTGGCATGCGATCGCACACGTAAAAAAAGTGACCTTGCAAAAACAATACTTGCAATTTTAAAAATAAAGGCGTAGCATAAAACGAATAAACAACTTATTTTGTCTACGATTTACTTCATTTCTTAGCAACTACAAAGTTAACTTCATTTTTAGCCTCATTCATTAATTATTCATGAACTATCATTCCTGTCAAAAACTTCAAAAGCTGCGATATAATCATTTTTTTTTATGTATAATTTACAATCATGTCACTTAAAACGTAATAAATAAATGTCAGTGATAAAGATAGCAACTGTGGGATTGTTAAAAATAAAAGCTTAACTAATAATAATTGGATTAATTAAAAAAAAATTCAGCCATTATCTTTTATAATATTAGAAAACATTTTTTAATAAGTTAAAAAATATCATCAAAAAATATTGACACGAAAAAATACAACATTAGTATTTTAATTTTACTAAAATAACAAAAAAGAAAAACAAATCACTATTTTATTATTTTCAAATGAATCTCATTTTTTTCATTTAGTTTTATAAGTGCAGTGAAAACAAAATTATTTTTAAACAGTCACATTTTTGAAAGACTACTCACAAGAAACTTAGATACAGCATGGTGAGAAGTAACCTATTAATTTAAAATTTAACCAGCAGACGAGATCTAATTGTTCAATAATAATAAATTTAAAAACAAAAAAAAGAAGTAGACATATTACAAACATATTACAGTACAGATGTTTAAAATCTACTTAAAATACCAACTGAAATATAAAAATTTACATTTGGGAGTAGAAGTTTAAGTTGATCTGTCAAGTTATCTTTATAAAAAAATAGAATTATAAGATAATAATTTTAAATTTTTTAACTAAATCATTCCCTAAATAATATTTTACAAATAAAATGTGGAATTTATCCTGAATAAACGCTATTTAAAGAAATTTCTTTTCGTGTATTTACGTGAAATCACCTATTCATAGAAATGCATAATTAGTTCTACAAAAGACGCTACTAATAAAGAGTGTGTATTTTACATCAATAAGCTGATAAACAAGTAATTTTAGTTGAAACATAGACAAAGAAAAATTTATTAACATAAATTTTATTGTTTGCTTACGATAAATTTTAAAAATCGCAATTTGGTGACTTCTTTTTAATAATGATGTAAAAAAAAAGTTCTGTTATTAATAGGAAGAAGAGTTTGCGTGTATAAATTTTAAACAAGATTCATTTTACAGTCACAATTTTGAAAGACTCCTCACAAGATACTTAAATCTAACATTGTGAGAAGTAACCTATTAATTTAAAATTTAATCAGCGGACGAGAGCTAATTATTCAATAATAACAAATTTAAAAACAAAAAAAAATATGGAGATATAGTACAAATATATTACAGTCCAGATGTTTAAAATCTACTTAAAATATCAACTGAAATATAACAATTTACATATAGGAGTAGAAGTTTAAGTTGACCTCTCAAACTTATCTTTCTACATAAGATTATAAGATAAAATTTTTTATTTTTTTGACTAAACAATATTTTAGAAATAAAATCTGGAGTTAATTCGGAATAAGCGCTATTTAAAGAAATTGATTTTTGATATATTTGTGTCAAAAACCATTTCATAGAAATGCATAATTAATTCTACAAAAAACGACATTAATAAAAAAAATGGATATCAGTGTATTTTTTCCCAACAACGCTTTTTTTTACAGAAGAGTTTTTATATTGTTGAACATAACAGAGGGAGAGCACCTCGTCTGCTAATATTTTAATATCTAATTTGGTAGTTTATTTCTTCTGTTGCTAAATAGATAAGTTTGAAACTTTAAACTTCAGTTCATTGGCAGAGAGACTTTGACTAGTTTTACAAACAACTAGCTATAATAACTGTAGAGGGTGCTTTGAAAAATAAAAAAGTAAATAGCAATTTGGGATTGCACACCTGAATAAACACCTGCACGTGCGCACGCCATCGGAAAATAAGTAAATTTAGGCATGCGATGACCGCACATGTGCCATTTTTGTCATGACCAGGCCTGGGTATCTAGATATCCTGGAAAATAAATATCCACCAGTTAATGGTCATAGATTACCAGATATCAATATTTAAAAATTTTTTCTTACCCCATATATTGCATATCACACCCCTAGGAACCGCCTAATGGATTAACATTATCTAAAGTCTATAACAGAGCCAATAAAGAATATGTAAATAAAAGTTTGATTATTTAAATTTTCAAATTCATAACAAGTTGAAGATTCTTTACAAACCTATGAAAATGCGCCGAATTATAGCTTCCTTCTGGATTCTGTGCCTCAGCAAAGGACACAGTTTAATACTAAAACAAATTTCATGCTAGATATTCTAAGTACAAAGAGTGATGGTGACCCCCTGCAAACTTACTCTAAGAAAACAAAACATTTAAACTATTAAAAGAAAAGATAATTACAAGATGACTATAAAAAATGACTGTTTAGGGGACTTAGTTCTTAGGGGACTACTTGTATAAGAAGTTCAACGTATAAAGGGTTGAATATTTAGAGGGTAAACATTTAGGAATTGCCCTTTTATAGAGCGAAAATTTTTCATTGGGTTGAATTTTTTCGTAGTTAAGTCATTAAAGGATTGACTGTTTAAGGATTGACTATTTACTAACTGCTTAGAACACATTTTTCTAGGAGAACAATAATTTGTGAGTGCCTGTTACAGCATTTGGCACTTAATTATTACAAATATAACCTTGTCTTTATTGAATTCATTTGAGTTAAAGTATCTTCAGCATTATCTGATACATCATCGTACCTTTTCAACATCTAAAATCAAATTAAAAATAAGTTTTCCTTTGCGTTTTATTCTAAATCTTATCATTGAGTAAATATGCTTGGTCAAGAAGCTCTTAGGTAAATATTTCCTTACTTCTATCTTACAAACTATTTATTTTTAGACTTCATTCATTTCCACACAAAGAATAAAATTTTATAATGACCCATCAGCACCTCTTTTAAATATGCACACACAATAGTAAAATCAAACCTCACAAATATTGAGCAGAAAATTCAATGACGTCATTTACTTTGAATTTCCGTTAGTGAAATTTAATAAATCAAAATATTGTTTGTACATCTTATCTTTATTTATTTCAAGCATCACTATTCTTTTGTTTTTTGAGTTCCATATAAAGGTATTCAGCAAGTAAAATAAGTATTTTCTTTTTGAATAATATGTTTTAAATCTTATAACAAGCATCTTATACCTCTGGAAGTCTAGTAAATAATATATCTTCAGCTGTTGGTCTTGTATTCGGATTCTTTTGAAGAAGATCATAAACCTATAATAAAAGTTCAGAATATTATCTAACATCTCACACTAAATTTATTATTTTTTGAGCTTTCAAACCACAGCCACTTAGAATCATAAAAAATGCCAATGGTTAACACACAAAAAATGACCTGTATTGCAAGGTCTTCAAAATATGTGTTATATAAGCAGATAAGACAAATATCTTTGATTAAAATCTGTTGATACAAAATTTACCGTTAATAGCCTCAAAGAATCAATCTAAACTACATATAAAAATCCTTAAAACATCTAGATAGACAGAAAAACGTAAGTTTCTATTAAATTCCAATATATTGTAGTCTACATCAATATGCAAAAGTATAAGTTAACCTTTATACTCTTAATTAACAAAAATATATGAACCAGTTATCGTGAGCATCGAGAAAAATATAGCAGATATTTTTTGAGTTTTTTTATATTATTCAAAATACAGATAAAATAAAAGAATTTCCCAGGCGAGTAGCCTTTTCTTCACTTAGACTATTACGGATACGATTAAGAGCTCTAGAACGTTGGTTTACAATTTTGCACATTGCTTCACATTGAGGAA
>JAUZNK010038779.1:0-17552 GCA_035046665.1 Euphysa ruthae
GCAGAGTGGTTGTTATTCATCTAAAAACCTCAAAAAACTGCTGTAAAACATAAAAGTCCATTGTCGTCGATAGTTACCGATAATCCACTGTTAAATTTTACACTTTGCTTATATTTTTATAATTAAAGTACAATTCCAATATATATATTATGTTATATCATACAGCTAAACAAAACAAAAAAATTGTTGGTATTAGTGGAATTTTTATCGTTCAAGACATTATTTGCTAATGTGTGACAACTTACTTCAAAATCAACTTCATTTTTGTTGGGTAATGGTGTTTTCACAGTTTGGGTCTTTTCAATTTCAGCTTCATTAACATCATTAATTACTGGCTTTTCAAAACAATTTCGTCAGCCACAGAGTTGAGTAACGGTGTTTTTTTTATTCATTTTCTTGTTGCATTTGTAAATGAGTAAAACTGCTTACCTCGTTTTAGACATAAACTAAAATGGCTGGTATTTTTTTAATGGTTAGTAATGCATCTTTCCCAGCAGCCTACAAAAAATTAAACATGTGATACATAAGCAAGTAGACCTTTCTGTTTCAGTAGGAACAATAAAAGAACAGGATAAATTTAAGTCTAAATTTATTGATAAATAAGTTTGTGTAAAAATATCAAGAAACAAATCTTAGAGAAAACCATGCAGCTCTGACATGGTGAATGTGTGGCCATTGCAAACGTTCAAATTGTTTTAAGTGACGCGTAAAACTGATAGTTGGACATGTGTAAATACGTAATTTTAGCACGTAAATCACTGCAAGTATGAAAGTGCTTAAGTTGTGGTACGTAAATACAAAACTGTAGTTCACACAATTCAACATTCTAAGTCCAATCTATTTTATCGCTTTATTACCAACATGAGATTGATCTGTCTATGGTTTCACATAACAATGAGGCAATTCAAATTAATTCAAAAAGTTTATTTAACGATAAGACGTAATATTCGTAAGTACTATTATAATCCAACAAAAGAAATGTAACAAACAAAATTTTCGCGAACACTTTTCTCCCTTCCACTCTTTAATTGGAATTTTAAAACTTTGCAAATAGGAAGAATTTTTGATAAAATTTGAGAATGTGTTCAAAATAAGACTGCCCTTTAAATGGAATGAGTTTGTTTGATTTTGGACAGAGCCGGAGGAAGATTTAATACAAAGGCACTTCTAAGGTTATATGGTACAGAACTCATAATTTCGAAAAATATTATGATGAAAATATATCTTGAATTAGTTCAGGACTCACGTGATTGATTGACTTACATATTTCAGTCATCAACAACTGTTAATGTCTTGTGTGTACGCTGCAACCTTTGTCAATGCCCTCTTATAAACTATTTCTATAAGATGCTTTTCCTTTTTGAGAAAAAACATCGATATCAGAGGAGAATAAGAAAAGTAAGATAGAACATGAGCATAAACTAGCAACTTTGTTTCAGATATCGATAAAGTTTCTCAGAAGAATAATGGCGCACAATTCCTGATATGCCTTTTTACAAACACTAATATTATGATTCGAAAAAGACAGCATGTTATCAATTTTTACACCTAATAGCTCAACTTCGTTTTTTGCAACAATCTTTTTACTGCAAATAATTAAAGATAAATTTGGTTGTCAGGCTTTTTTTTCCAAGAAACATCAGTTATAATTTTGAAGGGTTAGCGACAAGGGAGTTAATAGAAAATAAAGTGCATATACGGGTTTATTTAGCTTTCAGTTTGCTAATAACTAAATCGTGGTATTGGAGGAATATATAGTGTTATCATCAGCAAAATTACGTACTTCAGTTTCTTCAAGAAAAAGGAAAAGTTCATTTAGAAAGATATTAAATAAAATAGGACCTAAGATTAACCCTTGATGAACTCCATGAAGTACCTCAAGCCACTTACTATATGTAGAGCTTATTTTTAATCTCTGTTTGCGTCCTTTTAGATAACTCTTCATCAAAAGTAAACTACTTTTTGAGAACCCTTTGGCCTCAAACAATAAAACAATAATTGGTAAACACAATTAAGGTAAAACGACACAAACGGTCAACTGACTTTATATTTATTTATATTTTGGTAAAATAATTTTTAATCTCAAAATAAAATAATTTGTTTTAAAAATTTTAAATACTAGAATTTTAAATTACCTTTTAGCTTGTTCTTTACACCAAGATATGTTGCTGAAAGAAAGTGTGATGGTATTAACTTTGTTGGAAGATTTTTAGCTGTGTTATTAAAAATAATACCCTTTTCAGATATTTGATTCTAACAAGAAGTCACTCACTTCTCCCTAAGGAAAATTTTTTATATATTTTGGAAATTTTGATCTTCTTTTTAGTGGTAGATTCAAGGCTTGTTTACTGATCTGCATAATTTTCCTATTAAGTGCAATATTTATTGTTACAAGACTTTTTCTGTAATCTACACCCTTTTGCAGTCTTTGTTTTCAAAAGAGGCATATATAATCTCCTTGTACTCCTTACATATATTCTTTTTTTCTTCAGAATGAACAATATTTATAAGTACTTCATACAAATTAGATATGTGCGCTTTGATGTCATTAAGTGGTTCACAAGGCAGTAGCTCATACTCGTATAAGTTTGACAGATATTTGCTTTCATATTCAATAAAGTACAATGCAAGAAGTTTTTAAACGCCGCACATCTCTTTCTTTCACTTCTCCTCATTAACTTTTTTAATTTCTCGAATTGACAATGGAACTCCTTGTTCGTGAGTTTTTTCAAGTTTTTTAGACCAGTATAAGTTCGTGAAGTTTTCTTAGTTGCTTTTTGTCTACTGCGTGATATGTATAAAACTTTTACAATTCTTTCAGAGATAGTTAATACAGGTTGATTAGCAGAGGTAACAGTATTATCGCAATCATTGGACATAACCAAAAGGAATAAGTACCACTTTCTCTTCCTCTATTTCAAACTGGAATGCTGGGCCATTTTTATGAAAAAAAAAGCATGGTATCATATAATTGAATCTCATTAAATAGTATGGGGTCATTGAGCTCCTTATTATCTTTATTTCTAGTGTCTATGTAAATCAATTGTTGGTCATTTGAAATGCATCTGGTTATAATATAGAATTATGGTACTTCAACATTTGATTGTACGTCAATGACAGTTTTATATTTTTCAAAATACTTTTGGTTAGTGTAATAGATGGCTTTGTTATAGAGGGTATTGACCATAAACATAATGTGACCATGATTTCCAACTGTGGAACCATCATGTCATAGCTGTAAATAGCGTTCAACTGAAATGTTATTAATTTCGTCATCAGTTTTTATTCGGAAAAACAATTTGTATATTTTACCCATTTTTTCTCGATTTTCCTTTGAGGATATTTTTCTACCTTGCACTCCTACCTCAGTACCATCAGTTTTCAGCCATTCATTTAAAATAACTTGTTTATCTTTTGCGGAACAATCAGTTCACCAATTGTAATTCCACCTTTGTGAATAATTTTTGCTAATTCTTGCTTTAGTTTTTTGTTTGTTATATCAGTTGGAAAAGATACATCAACCCCATTTAATATGCGTTTACTTTTTATTCATTTGCGACGACGTGCTGATGTTTTCGTGTTTTTAAATGTTTCAACTGATACGCCCTGAGAAATTAAATATTCTTTTACAACATATTTTTATTGCGAGCCGCATAGTTCCGTGCATGTTCAGTGTAATTTATTAAATCTTATTTTATTTCCAACAATTCCTTTATACAATTATGTTTGTTCCATGGCTTAAGGATACAAACATGGTCCTTAGTCGTACTTTCACCCATTTCCAATTTTTCGTTCCTTTTCAGTTGTTCTCACTTTTTCCTCTTCATGGCTTTTGAAACTCTGAGAAAGTTTCAGCATATTTCTCAAACATAGTGCTAAATCATCACCAAATTACTTGAAAATATCGAATTTACAAATAGGCTCAACAAAAATGACAATTTTAATGTTCAATACAGAAAAAAAGCTTTTATTACTATATTTTTTTTTTAGTGTATTTTCGATGATAATGGCATAACTAATATTTAATTGAGTTCTTACTTGGAACAAAAACTTAATTTATATTTTTTTCAAAATATAAACCAAGTTTTTCTTATCCTTGGCTAATTTTTAGTAATTTAAAAAAAAATTGTTACTGCTTCTGCAAATTAAAGTTTTGGAAATGCTTTTTCAAATTCTGTAGATGCGTTTAGAAAAATTTTATTTGTCACACCTTTTAATTCTTTTCTCGCTCGCGTTGAAGCTGGTAGATTTTGCTTGAAGAAAGTTTTGCTTTGCCTTTTGCTTTGTGAATGACTTTCACCAATAAAGATACCGATTAATGATTTGTATTTTGGACCAAGGCAGGATTTTTTACATTTAGAAAATCTGTGTAACCCATTTTCTACAGGTGGCAGTTATATTCCATGAGTCTGAAGAAAAAAATTCTATAAGTTTTTTCTTAACTGGTGCATTATTTTTCGCTAATTTTTGTAATTTCTCTTTTATTTTAGGGAAACTTTTTCGGGAATCTTCTCACGGCTCATAATATAAAGTTAACAAGGTGAACCTTAAATATGGTTCGAGAGGTTGTTAGTTAATGATCAATCGATTTTGATTTGAATGGTTTGACCCTTTCATCTGGCAAATCTACAACTTTAATTGTTATGAAAGTGGTAGGACGTTTGATCCGGAGCGAAAGGTACGAGTTCGACTCCCAACTCTGGCGGAAATTTATTTCCATGTTATCTCTGAGTTTTTGAGCAAAACTCATTGTGTAATGCAACGCTAGCTCAAAATGGTCGGGTTGTTTGGTTGAACGAATTTCGTAGACGTAAATGGGTGTTCTAAGTGCTCCAAAACCCGCCACGTGGGCCCATTTGGAAATATTGTCTCGGCAATTTGTTGGTTCCCCACGTTAAATATTATTCTCATTCTCTAATTCTCAAAGTTGGCTTGGCATACCCATATGTGTAAGGATTGAAAAATGAAGATTTCATATCCACAGAAAAAGAAGAGTTAGTTGGACTTTGTCTAAAAGTTATCTCAAGCAACGTATATTGTTGCATTTTTTGTTAATATCAGGCCATATTTTATGGGATTTTTAGCCCCTGATCCCTGTAAAATTGGTAAGAAAAGTGATTTTTATGAATTTTTTGCGTAATTATTTGTTTCGTAATGTTCTTCTTGAGTCTTACCAGACTTCCCTTTATTTCTAGATTGCCCCTTCCCTTGTCTAGCTAGATAAAATAATAAATGGCATGCAAATGGCAAAAACAAGAGTGTAAATAAGAAATAATAATTTCATTTACCTGGAAAGATTAATGTTTTGAAATGCTAGTAGTAATTCCATATATATTTATGTATATTGCTTTTTATTTAAATTAAAAATCGAACTCGTTTTTTCTTATTTTTTTATTCCCGCTTTTAATTTAAGCAACTAGATCTAATTTTGTAAGTATATGAAAAAAACATAAATCATCATTTTCACATACTTTGATTCGACGAAAAGTACCGACGACTCTTTCGTTTTCCGAAAGGTATATTTCTAGAAAATGAGAAACTAGAATGACAAAATTAAATTCAGCATCCCCAGGAAACATACTTGTTTTAAACAAGTTAGATGCAAACGACAAGGTTGTGTATCAAAAACAAAAGGGCATAAAGATAAACAAACTCATAAAATAGTATTACAAGCATATTTTTTATTTTTCAAACATGAAAAAAACCGGTTTTTTTTTTTATAGACTCACAGCGTTTTGATACGAAGTGGCCGCTTTTATTTTAGGTAGGCAGTTGTTACATCGATGTTATAAAACATAAGTAGTTGATCAAGGTATTTTCAAGGTCTTGCTGCAAAATATTTTCGCTTTCAGATTTCCCTTGTAGAGATGCCCGTTTCTTTAGCTGACGTCATGGTTCAAAAAATAGCTTAACATATTCGTATTAGCGAAAAACTCTTCTTTCCAAAAATATATCATGTTGTGGCTCAAATAATGACGTAAACCAGTGAAATCGTAGCATAAAGTTAACCCGTGTTTACGGTTTGTTTTGTTCAGTCAGCCTTAAATAAGATGAGCATTTAAACAGTGTTTAAATCTATTTAGAAACTACCTTCTTCATATAAAAATCCTTCCTTTAGCTTTTTTTTTCTCACTTTTTCATCAATTATTTACAGCGTAAAGTCTTAAGCTGAAGTTTATTGGTCTCCGCTTCTTATAATTAACTTCTTCAAAAATTTATTTCAACAGCAACGCGTTAACTAAACATCCTTTTGTTATAATAAAATAGTATATATCAAGGGAATAATATTGGATAAAAACAAATTGTCACTTTTTGCTAGGTTATTAGGGAAAATAAATTTTTTTCGTGCTTACACCCGCCAAAAAAACTGCTGAACAGCAAATTTTCATAGCACGTTTTTTTCATTTTTGGATAGACAATATTATGATCTATGTTTTAAGTGTAATGATATCAATCCCACCTATTTTTATCAGTGACAGGTTGAACTCACCAAATTAAAAAAAAAAAAACACCTTTTACGGTATATATTCCAGGCGTATCACGTTCAGTTTCTCATATACTAGCACACTGGCCTATCTGCCTAAATTAAAAGTTGATACTGCATCATACACAACAAATTTCAATCGTCGGGTAAGTTCGGGTTCAGACACTCTTATGGTAATGTCCAACGCATTCAAGTTTTCGGGCTTCTATTCTGTCATACACATTTTTAATGTTGATATAACTTTTACTGTCACCATCGCCTAAGTAATTAACATAACTCAACATATTTCTTTCAATTGAACGTTCGAAAATTTATTTTTAACCAGCATTTTCCATTTCCCCGGCAGATCATGTAGTTATACATGATCTGCCAGGGAAAGACTCATTGGTGTTTACAAAATTCAATCATTCATCAAGAATTTTGCAATAATCGATAGATATTTATAACATTAACAACGCTATTATTTGAGGCAAAACCTCGACGTTACCATGTTCCATCGCACGAAATGCCGGTATCAACAACTGTGTCACTGTCATTTCTAAGTTCGACATCAGCATTTGACTTTGTTTCTTGAGCTTTTACTGCTTTTGTTATCGTTCTCAAACATTTTTCATATGTGTTTTAAGCCATTGGTGGAAGCATATCCATCAGTGACGTAAACATTTTGATGCCGGCATGGATAGACCCTTTCCGCCCAAAGAACACATCGTTTAGCTAAACTAAACCTTTTTTTAATATCAAAAACACTTCTATTTTTTCTAGATGTACAAAAACTTGTAATAAAATTGCGTTTTGTACATTTTAGCTTCCAAAATTTCCTTGTCGTGTATTAAATAATTAGATTAAACAAAGTCTATTTTCTGTGATATTCAGGGCAAGAAAGTATTTTGAAAATGTCGAAAAGCTCAACATTGTTCACAATCCCATAACCAAATATTGTATAATAATTTTATTTATAGTGATAAGGCATCGACTTCTTCGAGTTTGGATGATGATATTGAAGTATTTATTACACCAGCAGGGTTTTGAGACTTTAAATTTTACAATATCAAATATATTAAACTATTCGAATATTCAAAATTTATTGTTTATTTACAACACTATCTTCTTTATTTACACACTTACATTATTCCGCTACAATGTTTTCCTACTGAAACTTTCTGTCCGCGAAACTTTCTGTCCGCGAAGCTTTCATCCCAAAGTAATCAAATTTTTCAGCAACACAAATCGATAACTTTGCCTAATTTTTCGTTTATGTGTGTATATATGTCTATGATTATAAGATTTTTCTGTTTTTCTGTTTGAAAACTTTCGTTTACTCTTCCGTATTTTACCTATTTCTTTTCTAAATTTCTCCGTAAAAACGCCTAATCAAAATAGAATAAAAATCCAGTAATAAGAAAATAATGAGTGATATTCAATACAAATTTTAAAACGAAAAGAAAAAATAGATTTGATGAGTTTTAAAAATAGCTAAATTTTGTAAACTATGTACCAGTAACACCAGTAAAATACATAGTTATTGATCAGTATTGCAGGCTTGATCATTTTTCGCCAACTTTTAAACTTACATTGCATGATTTCATCTTTTTATGCCGATAATAACATTTCATGACTTATGCTCGATGAAACATCAAGTAGAACACTTATTTTTCATCATGTTTTGATATAAAAGGTAATACAAAATTGGCTTGTTTAACAGAAGAAATAGACGTTGCTTTGATTTTTTCAACATCTTCAGGTTGTTTTAAATACTTTACATTCAATCCAGTTTTAAGTTTGTATGGTTTTTGACGGTGGCCGTAAGATTATATAAACATCAGTGTAACTAGATATAGAATCAAACTTTTCAGTGGTTACTTTAATTTCTAGTTATTTTATTTGGTTTTTCTGCTCTGTTCTGTTTCCTTTGTCAAGTGATAGTATTTGCCAATCTTTTGAAGGAATTTTCGTAACAATTTATGATTCATTCAAATAGTTTTTTGGTTCTGACCTGTGTAATTTGCTATCTAATGAACCCACGCAATGGTTTGATGAAATTGCAGATATGCGTTTAAACACATTTTGCCGTAGTTTGGATAAAGCGTCTGTAATTTTGTATTCGTAGTTTGACTGAGGTGAATTTGGAGATTTAATTTCCTAACATACTTATTGCTCTCATTATTCGTTAATAATTTCACGATTGGTTACAGCGACACCAGTGTCGACTTAGATTTCTTTCACCGCGAGATTGGTTTCAATTTCGATATTTTTTATTAAGAAAGTAGATTCTGATTGAATGCGTTCTGCTAGAATAGAAGTTTTCTTCTCATTGTGTTTTTTTTGCACGAGCATTGTCAAATTCTTTGCATTCTGTGCTCACTAAAATGTTAGTTTTATCTTGGTTTCCTTCATAGTAGGCATCAGTGACAAAATTGCCATCCGTTATCATTGATGAAATATCTTCGATAATACTATCTTGATTTGAATCACCCCTTTACCTTTTATATTTTTTGGACATATTTCAAAGAGAAAGGGTTTTTGTCTTTTAATACTAATTCTTTATACAGTGGCAATAACATTAGGTTTAGCGCGAGATACTGTGACCTCAGAATTACTTTCAACACATTTTTCCGTAAAACTGATATCAGTTTCAATGCAGATTACTTGCCACTAATGTTGCCCAGAAGAAATTTTTAGGCTTAGGCTTTGGGTTTTAAGTTTTGTAGTTTCTGCGTACTACTTTGTGTTTTCAATGCTTTTTGAATCGAAATTTTCAGTTTCAATGCAGTTTACTTTAATATCTGATTAATACCTTTATTAAATTTGTTTTTTAATTGAATAAGAAAATGAACACCTATGTTAATAACGAACTCTTAACTTTTTACAATAAGTTGAATTTTCAAAATTGGTCCAAAAAATTTCATCTCTCGAAAGTTTTTAAATATAAAAAATATCGTTTTCATTAATTTTTCAAAACTAACCTAAAAGCTAAGATAAAGTCATGAAATACAGCTGTTTTCGAACTACTCCAAGTTTTGATGTAACACTACACAGATATTTATCAGGCATATAATAAAAATGAAAAAAAATTGTAAGAATAAAACCGTTTCAAAATGAAAACGTTAAAAAATACTAATATATGTTTCAAACTTCCAACTCGTGAAGATTTTTTAACAGTGTTTACCAGTTATTTATCTCAATTATTTCACCATCTCTTGATTCTGTAATTCGGCAGTCTTTTTCTTGTTTTGTTGTGTTAAGCATATTTTGTTTAGATCGATTATTTTAACTTTCTTCCGTTATAACTACTGATGATTCCAAGTACTTTTAGGTCCATCAATCAAAGATCCCATGATTGCTTTTATTACTTTAATATTGATGTAAATATCGCTGTAAAAAACCTACGTTGTTTGTCGAAATCATAAAACCTACTTAACTAAAATGGAAGATTATTTTTCTAACCACCCTTTTAAACTTTTAAAAATGACGCAATGTAGTGAAAGCCGACATTTAATGTAAACAGTAAGAAAACAAATTTTAGCAGGATTTTAAAAACATTTCTGACAAGCTCTCATGGAAAAAAAAAACTAAACTAAGTTTATCATCCTGCAAAAAAAAAGGTATTTTTCATAATACAACCTACAATAACGAAAAAAAACTTTAATTTTACAGGTACTTCTTTGTATTTTTTAGATCATTAAAACATTCAAACATGAGTTTTTTATTCGAAGAAGTGCAATCGAGAATACACTATATTTACATTTGTTCTTTTAATAGTTTCATACAAGATGATTTGGTCGCTTTATCTTTACTAGAATAAGCGATAATAACAGGTACACATACTCTACAAGTCTTAAGAAGGTTACTGAAGAAAGAAGAAGCCTTGATTACAGAAGTTGCAGACAAAGACCAATCGAATACTACATTAGCACGTACACCAGTTCGTTAAGGAGAAGAGCCGTGGAGGTATGTAAAAACCATTACACAAAACTCGTCTATATTCTAAAAAAGGATTTTTAATTTAACTCTGAAGATGAATTTAGATTAAAAGTGAACTGCTGATTTATTTAGGACGGGTTTAGCTGATGAAGAATACTGTATCTGTTATCGAAAAAAAAAACCCCACAGTCGGGAGCTGGGTATAAAGAATTGCAAAATTGTGTAAATCACACATCAACAAAGACACTACAAACATGTGCAAGAATGAAAAGTGTTAACCCACAGCAAGTGCTTTTGTATTAGATATTGAGTGGCAACCCATTGTCGCAATAGAACTACAGTACTATAGTATTTGCTATCAAACATATACAAGAAATCGAAGACACATGGCAGCATTTAACACGTTAGAAAATGAAAAATGTAAACAAAATTTACAGCTACATATCAACTTCCGTAGTAAAGGGAAATAAAATAACGGAAACTAAGAGGTTTTTCTTGATTTATACTCATTAGTGCGAAAATAAGGATCCAATACCAGTTCTAAGAATATTGGTAGAATCAGTAAAAACTCACATCAGTTAAGATATTGACCTATGGGTACCTAAATGTAGAAACTCATCGAAATTATGAATTTATTGTCCTTTAGTAATTCAACCATCGCTGCTCGTAACATTTTTATGGGATAATAATGCTATAAACCGTGAAACATTGACAGAAGTAAGTAAGCACTGCACAATAAAAAAAAAAAAAAAAAAAAAAAGCATCTGCGAGCCCCTAAACTTGATTCCTAGTCTGATCACGCAAATAAAAGAAAAAGATCATTCAATGCGTTACAAATAACACTTGCATCTAATACTTCAAAACCGCGGTCCGATCCTACACATTTAAATACAATTGGCATTCTGAGTAAAGAAAACATTTGTCCAATTGGATCAGACATATCCTAAATTTTCTCTGGGTGTTATTGCGTTACAAATCATCAATTTTAAAAGAACACAAAAACTATTCCAAATTGGACCTGTTTTAACTATTGGACTTAATGTTCTGCTGTACGGAATACTCACACTGTGTCCTTCCTTCCAGCCATTCTTCAATCGGCCAAGAAAATGGATACAGCTTTCAAAGTATTAGCACAATAAAAGTACAAGGCAGGAACAATCAATGGTACAAAAACGGACATAGTTATGGACCCGGCAATATATGCGAAAGTTGTCGAGTGCCTTCTAAATACTGTCCACGATAACCCTAAGAACTTATAGTGCTGCGTATGGGACGTTTTCCTGGTTCGTTCACTTTCATTTCATTTATCAGGAAAAGATTTGCAGATGCCTGATTGAGGGACCTAATCGTTGAAAGAAATTTGCTATGCAAGTTTTGCATTAATTTCAAAAATTTGAATGGTTTTCGCTTGAAAATCTCATGGTGTGTGTTTTAACTAAGTGAGCCATTAGTTTCCAAGGTGGAAACTATAAAAATTTTGATTTAGTTTTTAGGGGAAGGATCAGTGGAAATGGTGTTGAATGGAGAATACTACAATAATGCCATGACAGATTTGATATCTTGTTTTCGTGAGGTAAGTATTGATATTTAAAAAAATAATATTTGTTTATTGGCAAAATCATATTGATCATTCGTGTATATCTGAAAGAATGTTAGATATAATTGGATTTAATAATTGATCGTATATTGGCAATATTTTGTTTTAAGCTTTAGCTCAATCTTGATAGTTTTACCGCGTTGTTTGAGAATAAAGAAACATTAACTTACATCGCCTGTACAAGCATAAATTAAGCAAAATTATTGGCGGTATCTGACTTATCATTGGGCGGAAATGAAAGCATTGCCGAAAACTCACTCAAAGATCAACGATGATTTTATGTAAGTCAATTTGAATTTATGTTTATATTTTGAGCACTGAAATTTATTGTATATATGCTGGAGTGAAAAAAGTACTTCTCAATTTCTCTGGAACCTAGAAAAAGTACCCTAAACACCTTGTGGAGATATATATAGACCCAATATCCCGACCCCTGAGCTTTGAGGCCCATATATTTTCTGTAGAGCAAGTATTGTTTATAAAGTTAAAATATATTTTGCAGGAATGGAAATTTTGCAATTAGGCACTCAAGAGGAAAGTTTTAACATGGTGCTTTCAGACGAATTCATTGAGCAAACCACTAACACTAACATAGAACAAAAGTGCATATGTGGAATTACTGGACAGAGTAAAAATCCAAAGACAATACAACGTTTTATACTTCCTAGCCATATAGCTGCAACATTTGTTTCGAAATTGGAGCATAATTTACTGTTTAGATTCAAGCCTCCTCTTCCAAAATATCTTAACCACAGCAGAAAGGAGTTTGATAAAGCGGCTGTAAAAAGGGTGTACGAAGTTCTTGTTAGTTGGGGAAACCCATTTACTTAAGAAGTTCCTCTTTTAAAGATATGCTCATGTGTAAGTGCTAGTGTTGAAGTCGAAAAATATATGATCAATTCAGGAAAAAAAAGGGAAAAGCGCTTGCGAAGACTTTATCAAGAAGCAATTAAAATTTGTATTTCTGTCGTTTTATTCGCCAAACAGAAAGTAAACTCTCAAATTTTTTAAATATATGGTCATTAATAAGACGTGTCAAGCTAAAGAAAAGTCTGCCTCAGTTGCTGCAGAGGCTAGTATGTTTTAAAAGCTGCTCATAAAAACTTCCGAGAAACTATATCGATGGAAGAATTACTTTGCTTCTCACTCAGTCCTGTTCCGTGGGCATCGACAGCACCAGACGTAGGATTTGTAAAAACAATGTTGCTAAATCAAAGCTACTCAATGCAATCGTGACCGATATGTACTAACCTCCTCGTATGATATACCAAAAAACTTTGCAATGGTATTCGACGGTGTATTTCTTTTCAGCAATTTGAAAACATCCAACTGAGTTTTGGAGATGTATCTGAGTTTCTACTAAAACAAATAAGAATACAATCTAAAGCTGAAACGATATATTTTGTCACCGACCAAAATAAGAAAGACTCTATAAAAACTTTTAAATGACAGAGAATAGGTTTTGAGAGCTCAATAAAAATTAAAACCGAAATGTAAGATAAAAAAAAACCTAAAAAATGGTCAAAATATCTACTGCGTTGTAAAAACAAAATCGATATCGTCAAATTTTTAAAACGAGACTGATCAACTTAAGCGTGTCACTGCAATACAGAATCAAAATCAAAGCATGCAATCCTCCGAAACTATTTTATTTTACTTGTACCTTCCCAACAACAAAAAAAGTTATTACTTTACAGAGGTTTCTTGCTTCTCTTTATGAGTATATTGTATAAACACAAAAAAAAAAAACCCTCTATTATGACGACATCAACAATTTAATTCGTACAACAACAAATTTCAGGACTGACAGCAACTATTTTTTAGATCAGTGTTACTGTTTATCTTTACATAGTTTACATAGGTTATAATTTGCCTGCACCTTGTTTTTAAAATTGGTTATCAGCTCCTGACTAAAAAGTTTCCTTTTAAACTTTTAAAGTGTCTCTGGATGTCTACAAAGCAAAAAAGCATTGCAATTGAATTATACCAGTGTCATGATGAAAATAAAAATTCTAAAAGCCATGCTGTTAAATGCCATACTTTCGATTCCTTTACTATGATTAAATAAGTTGCCATTCTATATCAGGGCAACAAAGCTTAAGTAGGGAAATAATTGTTATACCTTCTTCTACTCAGTAGGCAATAAGTAGGCTTTGACAGAGAGATTGTTACAGCTAGTATATCATATCGAATACTCTCAGATATGACTTCAGTAAAACAATGTTGAGGTGATCCGCGTTTTAATAAAAGCATTCATATCTTTAATCCCTTTTGAAATAACACTATGCCAAATTCAATTCGTTGATCTCATAATATGGTAGAAAAAGTCCGAAATTTGACGGTTGATCATGAAGAGGAGAGGGTGTCTAAACGCAGAATTTTCAAGAAACCCGTTTTTTGGGAATCATACCAGCGCCCAGTAGCACTTGGATTCTGATTGATAATCAATTTCGTATCTTATCCAATCCGTCGTCATACCCACCATAAAGTTTTAATTAATTTATATTATGATATTAAATGCTAAAAACAACACAAAATAATAAATTTTTTTAGGAGATACTTATAAAAACTTATTTTAAAATCAAATGGGTTTACAATTTCCTAGTAGGAATTGTCATTCCTACTAGCCTGTCCAATCATGATATGACAGTGTGTGTTCGTGAAATGAGCAACACAAACCGCCACCACGAACCATTTATTGACAAAACTACGACAAAAACATTGCTGCGGAGAACTTGCGTATGACAATTTAAATTCATTACCGACATTGAAGGTGTTAACTCTGCATATAAAATCTTCTTCTTGAACTTGATTTCAACAAGTGACACCTATGCACCCTATGCACCCTATACATAAAAATACGTTTAAAGGTTGTTTCAGCCCATGGAGTTCTATGGATATAAATGAACCACCAAGTTAAAAAACTCTCGTGTGAAACTCAAAACAAGCGTTTTCCAGTTATTTTACCTCAACAGGTCAAAAACTTAAAGAAAACGGAATGAAATTAAGAAACTTTTTATGAAGAAAACATTTCGTAAAAGCCGTTAAGATAAACAAGAATATTCAAGTTTTAAAAACGTTTCTAAACTTGCTTTTGAGAAAAAACTCCACAAAATAAATAATAATAACTCGGTCTGATAACATTATACCTATTTTCTTAAAGATGATGCCTCACAGATGGTTCCTCAGTTATATCGCAATCTTTATGCCACACAATAAAGTTGACTATTACAACAGGCATGGTTCTAAACGAAATTTCGGTTTTGACAGTCCTTTCAAAAATTCTGATCATGTACATACGATCTGTACGTACAAAAAAATAGAGTTTTTCGAGAAAAACTGTTTACTATTGAGCAAGCAATTTTGATATAAAAAAAAACGTTCCACTTAAATAGCTACCACCATACTCGTTGATAATGTAAGAAAAACATCTTCACTTAGTGAAAACCCCTAACTGTCTAGTACTAAGCATGGCCTATATTCAGTCTGCTATACAATCTCCGAGGAAAATGAAAACTTTACTTTTATTTACCTATTGCGGTATAATAAATATGAACTTAACTCAAATTAACTCAAATAAAATGTATGAAATCACATGCTAGATAAGCTAATGGTATCTTAAATACTGTAATAGCGCATAAGATAAACATCTGAGAAAGTTCATGAATTTTTCAATAAAAATGTATCGAGCGACTTGAAAAAATAATTTAAAAGAATGGCACACTCAAAGCAGCTTTTATAACAGTCATGTTTTAGTACACAGTTGCACGTATTAAAAACTCGTTACAAAAGACACTTTTTACAGAGTTTAATCAAAAGTTAAAATTATATTTTAAAAAAACTGAACAAACGTTTTTGCAATATTTAATTTGTAACACGTATTATTAATTTTTGGATTATTTTTTAGCAGGGTATGTATTAATAATATCTCAATAAAGTGGTTCTAGTAACATGGCACAAAACCATTCATATGTATAATTTAGCATAGAAAAATCTTATTTAACTCTGGGCTTTAGTTGTAAAGAATGCTCGGAGTTTTTATAGTAGTCTCAATGTAGATAATGCAAATCTCTATGATTAAAAAAACCCTCGTAAAAAAAATTTAAATATCTCAATCATTATAAAATTGTGCAATTAGCTACACCATAAGCTCTTATGTCCATCATAAAAGTATTTGACATCCGAAAAATAAAGATATTACGTTGCTCTATCAACATTTTTTGATACACAAGTAAAATAATTCAATAACTAACTGTTGTGTAAATTTATAAACAAGATAAATCTCTGTTTTACCCCCTTAATAGTAATTCCAAAAAAAATGTCATTTCCTTTCTTTAGCCCTATTTATTTGTAGTTGGTGAAATGTCTTAAGCTAGGATGACAAGAATAGCTAACTGATAGGAGTCCTTGCGCATTTGCTCTGTTTTCATGAAATTTTAAAATTCATAAATTCATTCAAATAAATAATAATCTTCAGTTTAGCATTTTTAGTATGTTTACACTTGGAAATTTTACCAAAACAGTGCAACTGCCCAAGGACACCTATCAGTCAATCATGCATAAAATCATAATTTAAGACAATAGATTTACAAATGAACAAATCTAAATAAAGGAAAATAACGGGTGTGGGAGAGAATTTGCTTTCAACCTTCTAATTGTGCCGAAGTTTAGTTTCGTTCGACAATCTTACTTTTTTCAAAATTTTATTTTACAGCGCCTAAATTAAAGGGAGGTAAGTCTTCAAGAATTTTAAAACATTGATTTATAATTTTATGGTTAAATGTGCATTTTCAGAAGGAATTTACTTCATTTAGAGATTTTTTCATACATGATAATGTAATGAATTTTATACAAGCTAGAATGATAAATGACAAAATCTCTGAATACCTGCAATATTTAATCTTATGAAAAAATATAGTCTGAGCAGACTGCGAATCGTATAGATATCTTTGTGTACTTGATTTTTTCGAATCCAGTTCCCCAATAGGTGAGCAAAATAAAGTAAACATTAGGTGCATCAATCTTCCAATTAAATCAATCCCATATAAAATTTTTGCCGTTAGATCATACAGAGTTTTGATTTCTTCAAAAAAAATCATCTTCATCAACAGTTTCAGTGTCACCTCGACCTGTTTCTTCCTATAAATTGTTTGAAAAGTTTGCTAAACCTGCTGTTATATTAATGCTTTCAATAATAGCATCTATGGTGAAGTTCACAAAATTCGATAATGTCAGCTATAGCTTTACCTAACCTTTCCGATTCACTCAGGTTATATTGTGACTATGGTTTTTAGTTTTATGCAATTATATGCAAAATTAGATGGTTCTTCCTTTCTTGTATACCACACTTTATAACGAAATCGCAACACATTCATGGAAAAACGATCATTAATTTAATTGGGAAGATAAATCGGTCATCGATTCCAAACCTCAACTCACCTCGCGAAAAATCAAGGAAGCCATTCACTCCATAAATGAACTAAACCATATCAACCGAATTTCTTACACTTTACCCGATATCTGGAAACACGCGCTATGGGCATTCCTCTT
>JAUZNK010038790.1:0-17552 GCA_035046665.1 Euphysa ruthae
AAGTACTTATTTAATTTCTATCGAATTAAACCAGAATTGTATTTTTGTTTTAATTTTTCTAAATAATGTTTCTTCACATTATGTTTAAATGTGTTCATATTTTTACTAGCTTTTGTGCATTCACTAAGATTGTTCCATATCGAAGGACCCATATAAGAGATTGTATTTTGACCTTGGCTAGTTTTTCTGAAAGGCTGATCAAGTTTTTGATCAACAAGGCTTAAGCTATTATTTAAACTAGTTTTGAAGACCTCAGACATGTATTCAGGGGAATTTCTATTAAAGGACTTAAAGGCACATGCACTTATGCATTGTTCAAATCTGGTTACCCTAATTGGTTAGATTACGCTAAACATGTTTATAGGTGACTTTGCATGCTATTAATAATATTAGGCTTTTTCTTTAGTAATTGGATGGTTGGTTTTCTTATTTAATTATGTAACACATTATAAAAAGTATATGTAATAACATAGGTGTTATAAAAGTAAAGCTTGAAATTTTGTACTCTATCCTGGCTTTGAGGATATTTCTTGCAATATTTAGTTACGACAATGGTGGTTCAATGAGTAGCTATAAAGATGACTACCCCAGCGGTAGTCGATCAATGAGCAGTTATCGAGATGATATCACAGAAGAACCTCCAAGGTAACTTGAGTCAGATGTGTAGCATGTTGTAACTTCCATGTATTTTTTAGTAGGAAATTAACTGTTTTTTAAATTTTTTGTTATCACTTATACTACTACCACTACATAGTATGTCACCATAAAGAATTAACTAGTATAATTTTTTTTTTTTTTTTTTTTATAGATACAATATAGGACGAGGACAAACATACACTATCCTAATTCTGCTATAATATTTTAGATGCTAAATAATATGCTTGAAATGAGATAGTTTCACCGCAGTAATCAAGTGGGCTCGAATCACATAGCTTTTCACTGCGGCTTCTGTAGTTTGGCTCCTTAGATGGCTGCGCCACAGATTTATTTTTATAGCACAGTTGCTGTGAAAAATCATCCCCTTATTTAGACTCCTCTTATGGTGGTTGTAGTGCACTTTCTCTGCAAACTATTAGGGACATTGTATGACTACCTGCTTGGGTCCACTCAAGATTTTATTTCAATCTTTTTAAGGAAGTTAGATAAGCTTAAAAATCATCTATTGACAGGTTTTCCTGCTGCTAAATTTCAGGGACTTAAGTCAGGAAAAATCTGGTCATAAAATGACCTATCATTAGTTTCAGTCGGTAGGATTTTTTAAATTCTGTCTAAAAAAAACTACCTGCTAGAATATCAATTTCGTCAGCCCTTTTTCTAAAACATTTTTGGGATATTTCTTCATTAGAAAACTTGTAAGGTTTAATTAAGCACTGCCTTAAAATAACAATAGAATATCATGATTAAATTGAGGTTGGGTTGGATATAAATAGATATGAAATCTTTGCATTAATTGGTTTTTGACAAGGTAATATCAATCGTGCATTATGGCCATATATGGGTAATGATAATGCCATATATGGGTAGTGATATACTCAAATTATCTTCATTTTATTTTATATCCTTAGATTCTTTGACTCATTTTGCCATTTAGTTTTTTTGCTGCTGGATAGAAGTTGAAGCTGACCTAAAGATACATTTTACGAGTGGAAGCTTGTGTCCTGGTTGATTTCATTTAAAATTTTCATTTATATTTTTATTTATCAATTTTCTGAAAAGCTTTTGTAGGAATATTTCTTTTCATTGTTCATATGTCTCCATTCTGCCTATTTAAATGTTTTTATTTTCAACATTTCAGTTATGAAAGCAATTATTCTAGGAAAACCTCTTGGGGAAGTGAGACTAATGGGTAAGTGAAATAAATTTACAACAATGTTCAAAGACTTTTTATTTGAAACTCCACCTTTCTTAAAAGTTTCTAAACCGTATTTACAAATGGAGAGAGAGAGTGGTGCTAGAATAAATGAAAGAGAAAATTTACAAGTGGCTTTCTTAGAGGTCAGTACCCTCAACAAGTTCCATGGACTTCCATGTACAGTTACTTGATACGTTGCTTCCTGCAAGGCTTGAGGTCACTAATAGGCAGGAAGCTAAAATGGAGTGATAATTAAAAACTTATTATAATATCAGAATATGATATAACAGTAAAAAAAATAATCGCTTCTTCCAAATTTCCTTAATGATCTATGAATTAAACTTATTCAAGTATGTGTTTCATAATTTCCAAAAATTGAATAAAAAATATAAATTTACAAATTATTTTAAAGTTCAGAAATATTTTGATATTGGTTTTTGTTGTTTTTCAGAATTTCTTCTCATTTGCTATTAATCATAGAGGACAATCTTTTGAAGGTTTCCTGAATTTCTCGTGAAGCAATAGCTTCTGTGTATTTTTATTTGATGAAGTTTATTCTGCAAAGTACATTGTCAATAATTTAATTGAAAAATAAATATTTTCTTTTTATCCCCATTTTGGCCTTGAGATGGTATAATGACAGGAAATTGCCATAGATTTCAAAACCATTATTTTCACCCATAATTCAGAAGTTATTGTTATGTATTCATATCTTTAAGGAGCAAGCAGTATAAATCAGAAAGGGAAGACAATTACTCAAGGTTTGTATTGTTTGATTATGTAACTATGAGGACTTTCAATAGAGAAACAAAGTAAGATTTGAAGATAGAAAATAATTTTCAACTTGCCCATTCAAGGTGCTACAACATACTACTACTGTATTTTATACATATTAAAGTCTCTCTAACAAAACAAATCGTAAATGAGTAATTTCATATAACTAACAGTTTCATGGTTAGTTTTTATCCATTCAAGTAAATACTTTTTAAGTGTAGATGTAGAATAAGTGATCAAATCTTTGGTTAGACCACTCATAAAATTTTATCACATTTGGAAGGTTAATTGTATTTTTGTCATAACATATCATTATTTGTGTAATACAATCTTGGAAAAAATATGCGAAGACTTTCTAAATATTCCCCCTCCCCCTGATTTCAGTTCATTTTCATTTTTGTTCTTTTGATCACAGGAAATTATTAAACATCTATATTATATTTCCATATTATATTATATCATATATAGATTGATGTGACCTTGCATTTGATTTTTAGTCGCTCTCGGAAATCTACAATCGAAGAACAATCAAGTGGTATGAGTTTACTTATTAAAATGAACAATAGTTCACATGTGAACAGTAGAGTATTTTTTATTTCGTTAAAACTTCAGGAAATGAGTTAATGTATTCTTAAATAAATTCGGTTTCTGATTTTCTTGCATTTAATAAAAAAATAACACTATGTATTGTTTTTTAGTAAGAAAATGTACAAGGGGCATGCTGAATAAGCTTTTAGAACTACCCTGGATAGGGTTGAATGTGAGTAAGAAAAAGTTTTTGTTCTATTATAATATCTAGTATTTTTTTTTCTGTTTAGATGAGATGCAGAAAAAGTTTGCAAATGCAAAGGGGATATCATCAGATCAAATTTTTGGAAATTCACAAGTAAGCTATCCATTGTTGTTTTTGCCTATTATTTCAACATTACTCTTCTGTGTTGCATGAAGTTATGCTTAAATTTTTCCTAACGGCCTCTTTCAAAATAGTTGCTTAAAGAATGATGATTTCATTGTAAAAATCACTTAATTAAGGCTCAAATACTCTTTTTTCAGTTTGAACTGTTAGCAATGCAAATGTATATGTATGGGTAAATATAAGCCAGGAATAATATTATGCTAAAATGAATAGTACTTGGAAAGAAGCAACTCAGAGTGAATAAAGAATTAGTTGCACTGACGCCAATGATGCCATTCCCAAGAATCAAAATGATAAATTAAGAAAAATTTGTTGATTTACTGATTGTATGCGATGCCATTGTTCAAATTGACAGACTAAAGGTAAATTCAAAATAAACATCCGGTTTTCATTGGCATATGCTCGCATCGATTGTAAAATTTTGGATGAAATTATGGGTTCTGGTAGATAGCTTGAATGGTTTTGCGTAAAAATTTGATGTTTTGTTTCACAGCTGGGATATACTGTCGTCATGAAATTGTAAAATCCTCTTTTATCAAAAATAGAATTTTTAATTTATACTCCCTCTTGCTGTACTAGTACTAAAAATGCAAAATATTTCTCAGAGTGCATGAAGGACTGGGCTTGAAACAAATTGAGGCAGTATTGGTATAAACGAGGTTGTGCGCTATTGAAGATAAATAGGAAACATTTAAAGTCAGACAGCTTGTGATCATCAAAAAATATCATGTTTATGAAGGTGTCGAAAAATCAGATAAAATTTTAAACACTAAAATGTTTTATAAAATCGTGTGCATTGATGAAAAACAATATTTTATTTTGACTTTAAAGATGTAATAATCCACTTAATGTTTTGTTTGAAAGATAATCATTTCAAAATTTACTAGAAGAGCTAGTCCACATTCTAGCAGATTTTGAAGAATATGGTGTTTCAGATCTCAATTAACAATAACCAAAATTGTAAGGTCTGTTATAACAGAAAAAAATGAAAAATGCAAATTAAAAGTTAAATCCTTTTCCATTAATTCACAGTGTCACTTTATTTCATTGCATGAAGAATGAACTGCTTTGTCAAATGGCATGAAAGCTGAATATGGCCGCCATTTTACCAACACTTCATTTTATTCTGAAACACGACAAAAAAATTTCAATTTTTTGCAGTTTTTTTATATTTTTATATTATGATAATTTTTAAATGTACTGCAATAACTTTTAAGAATGTTTTTCATGAACTACAGCAGTTTTTAGAAGAAAAACAACAAGACTACTTTCTTCTTTTTTTCTTTTGAAGTTGCCATTATAGAATATCTTCCATTACGAAATATAAAATTTTTAAAAATATCCTTAATAACTTATAACGAGTTATAAAAAGAGTTGATTATTCTCAAAATTTTTCTCATTTTACACAAAATATTTATTATTATTTATATTGCCTCGATCAAGAAAGTGTTAAGCTAAAAGAGACAGATTTCCTAAATAGAATTGAAAATATGAACTGTAAGCTAGAGGGGCTTATTTAGGCTTCTATTATAGGTTAATATTTTATTTAGCTTGACTAATGAGGCATCAATTCTAAATTCATTAATGCAGTGATAATATTTGGGAAATAATTTCCCTTTTTTCTTTTGATTTGATTTTTATTTTGAGTTAGCTGTAAGTATAAGGTACTAATTGTTGGTGATTTCTAGATTTTTTGTAAGGGAGATTGTCCAAGAGTCCACTAGTCACTAAATTGTTTGTTTTTGTAAGAATAACTTCATTGAAAATTTGAACCATGTTGGTTAGCAATGAGGGTCACAGCTAAAAATGCTGCCAGAGCTCACTTACCTTACCATTGTAATCATAGTTATAAAGACATTGGCTTAAGGTGGTTTTTTTTGCATATTAGTAAAGTGTTTTCATGCAAATAGCTTAAATCATATTAGACATATCAGACACATAATTCTGAAATAGTGTGAAAAGTGAGTAGCTGTGAAATAAGAAAAGTAATTGTTTCTTATAGCTTGATGAAACGTACGATAAATTAAATGAATATCAATCTTCTAGTGGAATATCAAGTGCTGATTTATTCGGACAGAAAAATAAACAAGGTATGTTTGGAGAATTATTAATTTTTTTTTGTTACAGAACCTGTTTTGAATTTCAGTATTAAAATTTCTAGACTGATTTTTTTTATTTAGTATAAAGTTCAGCACCAAAAAAAGTTATTAGATACCAAAGTTTTTCATTTTTTGGCCCAAAGAGATAAGTTGTGGTACTAAAAATTTCTTGGGCCTTGGTATTATAAAAAACCCACCAATAGAAGTACTTATTATTTTAACTATTTTAATAATGAAATCGCTCTCTCATTGACACTGAGTGTCAAGCATTATTTTGCACCAATAAAAATACACAGTTTTATTTATTTAAAAAAATAAAAAAAACTTCTCAGAATCCATTTATTAATTTTATTATTTTTGTGGTATTAAATGATTTATATTTATAGTATATATTTATAGTATATATTTAAATTTATAAGAGCAAGAAAGTGACATTGCCCGTTTTTCCCAAAAAATTTGCAGTTAGACTCAAAACCAGATTTTTTCTAGTTTTCTGCAAATCTGCTGATTTGATTTTTTTTTGCATGAAGTTAGATGGTCATAGGAGGGACCTTTAGACTTATATCATAGGGGGTCATAGAAAGGACTTTTTGACCTATATGAAGTTAAATGGTCATAGGAGGAACCTTTTAACCTTTATTATAGAGTTTTCTCAAGAAATTATACTCCGATTATGTTGAATTTCTGGATTATTTATTACTTATTGGATTACGGTTCACATCCATCTTAAAACTTTTCATATATTCATCTTATTTTTACTTTCGTAAAAATTTTTGGATTATCATTTTTAATGTATTGGACTTAACAGACATTACGAAATTTTTTGAGCAAGTCAGGCATTTCGGAACTTAAAAATCAACTTTTTTTACTTTCTTCAAAACTTTGCTCTTCTGTTTTAAAATTTTTATTATGTTAGGAAATAATATTTTTAATATATTGGGCATCTTTTTTTAAAATTTTTTGGGCAGTTTAAGATTCAGGTTTGCCCAAAAAAAAAGAGTAAAATTGACATTTTCTGACTTCTCTCAAAAAGTCATACTCAGCTTGGTTATGGATTATGGTAGGAAATATTATTTCTAACATTTCGGCCACCTTGCAAATTTTCTTTGGAAAGGAAAGCTGTGCCTAAAAATAGCATAATGGTAAGTTTTTTATGACTTTAAAATATTACCCTTCTTTGAAATTTTGCCTTATTTTTGGCATTTTAAGTTGATCATGTCGGCCATCTTGTTTTCAAAGATTTTTTAAGATTTATCTTCCTTAATACTTTAAAGTTAAGAAATAATCAGGTTTATTTCCTTTTTTCCTTCTTTAAATTATGGTTTTGTCTTGTTGTTCCACTAAATTCATCTTTCAATAATTAAACAGAAAGTTTAATTAATTAATTAATTAAGAAATAAATGCTTAATTTGAATTTGTCATTTTACTGTACAAACAAGATATAAAATATTTATCTCATTTGAAAAATTTTAAATAATCTTTTTAGCTTGTTGAAAAATCTATCAGTTCAGGAGATATTGTTGTTTTAAGTTTTGATGAAAATGAAATTAAATTTAAAAAATTCTAATTTCATAACGTTACAATTTGAAAAGCATATCTTACCACTCAAATCTTAAGCCATTGTAACTTTAGTTCAGCTTGCTTATATCATTCGGGTATTTTTGATGTCATGTTCATATTATTCGATTCATAGCTATTTTTTGAAATATTAACAAGAGAATGTTATTCTGACATTTTTGTGATATTCCGTTAAATCAATATAGCATCATCAAAATTTTATGTAAAACTGATGTTAAGAAAGTATTTTGGACGATAAAAATATTTTTCATAGACCCTAGGCATTCGCCAGAGTTTTTTCACATCTCAAGAATTCTCAAGAATTTGGTATTATCTATCACCTATTTATCGGGTGTGACTTTGATTTTTTTTATGGCAAACCATCCCCCCAACAAAATCAGTTGCCACTAAACTTTAACGGGTGACACAAATCATGATGATAATAAGATAGTAATTTTGGTGCTGTGTGCCAGCTGTACTAAAATGAATTTTCATTTTTTAGCATCATCAGTTGACATGCAAAATATCAAAGATAGTGTGCAAAACATGACTGGAAAGGTAATAGAGTTACTTATTTTTATCTATGATACTGTTTATTGTATTATTGCATTGTTTCTCATTTTCATTTTCTTCCAAATGGTTATATTTTAAGCATCTAAAAAGCAGTTGTTTAACAATAGTTAGTAATGGAATAAAGGCTTAAAACCTAATTTTTATCAGGCTAAAAAGGGGTGTCAAGTTTAAAGCTATCACGGTGGGTGGAAAAAGATTTTATGCTCAAGAATATATATTTTTTAAGAAGTTATTATGCTATTCTAAAGTAGGGCTTTTTGGACTCCTGGTGTAGTCGATGAGTTCCTAATAAATTTCGCTCATATCTGTTTTTAAATCTGTTAATTAACTTTTTTTGAAAAGTTAAAAAGGTGATCTTTTGCCAAAAATTCTTGTTCGGTGGCCTGGGTCCAATTTATGACCCAAAAACAGTAGAAATCATTATTTTATATTTTTCTCAATCATTAAGTTATTTCAATTATATTTTGTATTATAGCAAGAAATATTTTTTCTAATAAATTAGTCATTTTAAAAATGTTATCAACTGCAGCCCCATGATTTGGACATTTTAAGTCAAAAAATAACATTTTATCAAAATCTTGTGGATAGTTAATTATAGAGTGATGCCAGGCATTGTAAACAGATCCCTTGCATATAATTTATAGAGGAACATCCATTAAACAACATACCTCAGTAAAATACTTAGGATGCTTTATTAGATCAAACCCTGAGTGGAAAGACAATTGGTCACTATGTTTTAGGTTTTTATATTGAAAACAATCTTTCTTAGCACCAGCCTTAAAATGTGCTCTATGCAATGCTCTGATTCAACCTCATTTTCACTATGCATGTTCTGCCTGGGTTTTTAGGCCTCAACGAATCACTTAAAATCCGTTTGAAAAGTGCACAAAAGAAATGTATACGAATGCACATGCATTTAAATTCTACAGTAGACCCAACTTAAATTACATATTTGAAATCTTTAGAATTTTTGAAAATAGAAAAATCCCGCTACGCAACAGCCATCTAATTTCTATTTTTTGGATCTGGTTATATATATATTTTTTTTTTTTTTTTTTTTTTTTTTTTTTATTATTAAACTAAAAAAAAAATTTGATAGGATGTTTATTTAAATTTAGCGAAAAGCTAGGGGTTCGTAGGGGAAATATTTTGATCAATTGGTACTATACTCAAATATTGTAATTTTCTTATTCAAAGATGAAAAATTTATTTTCTCAAAATCTTATTACAATTTTGGATGAAGTCAGTGGACTTTTAAAAGTTCTTATCTTTGTACTGGGTGCAAATAGGGCGATTGTTTTATGCAAAAATACCATGTTTAAGTGCTGAGTCTAAATAGGGTGATTGTTTTAAGCGAATATACCATATTTAAGCACAAATTAACATTTTTTTTCCGGTGTCAGTGAATAAAAAAACAATTTATGTGTGTTTTTATAGTTTTTTTGATGTCTTTTTAATAAAAATTTATGTCTGGGCAATATTTGTTACTTTATATTCGTACTTTTTATAGCCTATTATAAAACTTATAAAAATTTCCGGTGTGCTATGAATTTCCGGTATGCTATGAATTTCTGGAATTTTCTGCGAAACATTTAAGATTTGGAAAATGTTGATGTAGCTTTGATTGGTCAAAAGAATAATTGTTTATTATTGGTCCTAAAGGAATTGTATTAAACTTGACGATGAACAACTAGTTAGAGAATAATCAAATAATGATTTATTTTTCAGATCTCTAACTTGGCGTCTGGTGTTATCGGAAGCTTGCAAAATAGGTACAGTGGTAATTACTAATTTATGTTTTAAATTCATTGTTTTATTTTCATACTGTTATGACTTTTACCTAAAAATTGTTGATTATAAAAACAGAAAGTGTATTGGTTTTTAAACGGACTTTACTAGTATAATTTTTGAAAAGATTCGAAAAAGTTATTGAAATCTGTCGAGTTCCCTTTTCAAGGTGATCGGAAAGTGTTTATGTATTTTCATTTAACTTCTAAATTTGAAATAAATATGCTTCTCATTTCTATTAAGCAACTTCAGTATGGAGCATAGTGAGTATGTTTACATTCATACTTTTATCAGGTTTAAACTATAGATTCTAATAAAACTTAAAGCACCGAAACTTCATTTTGATTCATAGGTTAAGTTCTAAATAAACCATGACGAATTCTTTCTGTAGATACGGATATAGTTTTATACACAAAAAAATGAACAGATTTATTGAGATGGGCAATAGTTTCTAGCATTTTTTTTTTTTTTTTTTTTTTTTTGTCTAGCATGTGATGTTGATGTTACGTGCCTTATATTTACTTATTTTTTTAACATATATGAATTATTTATAATGCTGATTCTGTATAGATAATTACTGAATTCATACCGCATTTTATTATTTATGCGTTCATGAGGCTTTGCAGACATAACATGAAAGGTATTGTTTTCTTAAAAAGTTATGTAGAATTTTGCAACTTAACGGTTGATTAAAAAAAAAATGTATTTCCAAAATGCTTGTGTTGATATATCTTTTATTTTATTTAAAAATTTTGCAATCAAGCTCTCGTAATGCATTGTAGGATTTTGTTATTTCAGTACCATAAGTCACTTGTGCTCAAGTATTTTTTGTTGGATGTAAATAGGAATAGATAAAAAGTCCTCACTTTTAACTGCTAAAATAATCTCCTTGATACCTCAAATAATTTAATAACATGTGTATTTCGATCAATATATATTTTTTATGTATCTCACATAGTTCACATTAAGTAATTAGATATCTAAAATCTCTGTGATAAATACCTCTGAATATGAAAATCCATGGGAAGTACGTCTGGATGTGTAATTATCACGTATTATATTTCGATCACTGTAAAAATTTCTAAGAATTGTTTTTTTTTTTTTTTTTTTTTTAAATTAAAGAAAGTCACAATCTGAATGAGGAGCCTGGTATATTTCTTAAAAATATATCTCTTATGTTAGGATTAAGTCTTTGAATAATTTATTGATTAAAAGGATGTGAAATGGTAGTTTTTTATATAATTATTTATATATTTTAGTATTTTACGAGCGGTTTATCGCACATAGCGTTCAGACCATAAATATCTTTAAGTAAATCTCCGGTAATAGTTTGTAAATTCATGTGTATTGTCAGTCACCTTAACTCCACCTATAGATTTCTTTCTTTTATAAAAAAAAACGTTTATAATATTATGAATTAAAATTATGCTTTGTTGTCACATGTGCCATTTGGCACATGGGTAATATATATAATTTTTATTTTACGATCTGACGACGTGACAGAATAGCGTAGAGTTTTATGGTCAATTCGTGGTTTTGAAGCGTCTTTCTTTAAAGCTTTCTTCTGAAAATTCTGTTTTGCGAATTGTCTTCACTTATTCTTTAGTTTTAGGATTCAAAAAATTGTAAAAGAATTGTTGTTTCAAAATGTTAACCGGTTTCTATAAATTTTGATTTATAAATTTGATAATGAAAGGGATCATGTTGAGTACCATGTTATTGCAGTTTATAAGCCCAGATACCAAAATTAAATTTGGTAGAGTGCTTCCAACAGATAACAAATATTCCTTTTGCATTGACCACGCTTTTGGCCTCACAAAAACCGTGCTTATCAACCGCATCAATAATTTTTACGGGTATGTTATTTAGTGCAGCATAATCTCTACCTCCATATAACTTAATATTTCCTCACTTTCTAAGTAAAATGTATTTTACAGCTAATATCTTATTTTCTTATTTGGAGTAAAAAGTAGAAATGGACTTATTTTATTATTATATAATTTTTTTTTTTTTAATTTTTGTTTTGTAGAATATTGTGCAAAGAATAAATTGTAATAAGTTCAGCCTATTTTATGTCTGTTATTCGTTACTCTTTTTTTATTAACTAGAATTTTTTTTTGTTTGGAATTATGAGCTATTTTTTTCCTAATTTCGTACTTATATGAAGCAAAAATTGAATAATTTGCTTTAGGTCGCATGTGTGTGTGTGTGTGCGTGCGCGCGTTGGTGTACCTACCTATAATAACATCATTTAACCTATATGGTTACGTATTTACTATAGAGAATATCATTTAACCCATACGATCGCGTCAAAATATACTTGTCTCAAGAATACCAATAAGCGCTTTGAATTGAAATCTAGTAAATTTTACGTAACACCTAAAATACATAAATATAAAGAAATAGTTGAGGCTGTAAAAAATTCCGATTCAAATTACATCAAGATTCCAGCGCGATATATTTTAAAAGGACGACCATTAATTGCAGGTTATAACTCTCCTAATTCACATCTGCTTATGTCAAAGACAATTGGGATTTTTTAAGTAAACTACCTGGAGAACAACATTTTATTTGTTGATTATTAACATGTGGTATAATTAGTCAATATACTAGTAACCCACATGAGTTGGGATTAACTGTTTTAAAGTACTGGATAGAAAAATATTGAGACATGATCCTGGCAAGATTCACAACTCGACTTCCGTTCACTTTAACCCTATTTAACCGGCTCTAATTGAACCTTCAAAAACCCGAGAGGATACTGAATGAGCGCGACAAAAATAAAATTTGATATATTGGTCAGTTTACCCAAATCAAGTTTTTTTTTTTTTTTTTTTTTTTTTTTTTTTTTACAGTTTCCATTATAGCATTTTTTGAAAAGAATCAAAAAATTTTTGTTTGTAGTTTTCGTAAGCTAATTGTGGCCAAATTAGCAGATTTTACTCTTACCATTAGATGTTTATGAGTTGATGGGTGATAAGTACCCACAAAATTAGCAGATTTTACTCTTACCGTTAGATGTTTATGAGTTGATGGGTGATAAGTACCCACAAAATTAGCAGATTTTACTCTTACCACCAGATGTTTATGAGTTGATGGGTGATAAGTACCCACAAAATTAGCAGATTTTACTCTTACCACCAGATGTTTATGAGTTGATTGGTGATAAGTACCCACAAAAGTTGATGGGTACCCACAAAATAAAACGATAAGTACAGCGTTTCCAAATTAGTTTTAGAGAAGGCAATTATCTCACTTTTGGATCAAATGCTCTCTGCATATACATTCAGAGAACTTGCCACATTTCTGACATAATGATTTCAAACTTTACATATTTCTTATTGTTTGAGTAACCTGCACTACCAATTTCAATCATGACAACGCAATTTTTTTTCGCTTATAGCTGGCCCAAAATTACGGTTACGGCTTTTCCTTCCCAACGACGACCCCTATCTTTTTTTTTTTTTATCTCCCATTGAAGTTTAATTGGGTTTCGTTTCTCATTATATGGCTTTACCAAATCCATCACGAGATCATGTGCATATTAGAACAAACTATTTTTGCATGGATATTTTTGCAACTTTTTTGTTTAGTGAGTGGTGAATGGTGGTGGAGTTCGCACGTGCCATATCAATGATATATGTAAAAACTACAACTGTCAATTTACGTTTTATTTTTTTTGTTTTGCACGTGTGAAATCCCATACGTTGGTAAAGTATATCTGCTCCACCTTTGGTAAAGTCATATCACTTGTATAACCCAGTCTTTTCCCGCTTGTCATTATTCGTTTTACCAAGAATTGGTTTCATCGTCGAAAACAAGATAATAATTCACGATTTTTTATATCATTCAACACTGTTTCATTATCTTCATCGTTCCAATAATGGTGCTCGATTTCTTGTACACCCAAAACGTGTGTAATAGACGTTCAAATAATATTTGCGGCCTTTAAAATTACCTGCCACTCCTAAACGCTCAGCTAAATATTTTACAATATTCTCTGCTCCCTTTATATAACACTCTCTCTCAACTTCAACAGGCTTGTTTAGCATACGGTGAAGAAATCAATGTATAGGGATAATGCGCAACATTCACTGACTTGAATAATAAATAGACTATATTTTGGTTTATTTGTATTACTTGAAACTAACTTTATCCGCATGGGGTACAAAGTTTCATCTAATAACAAAGAGTCACCAGCTGTTAAACATGTCGCACTTTCATTATTGAACGGCTAAAAAAGCTCTCTCATCATTGCAAACCGGTCTCTCTGCCATCAATCATCCCGTGTTGTTTCGTCATTAAAAGTTAATGTGAAAATATAAATTAATATTCCGGCTACATCTATTGGAGAATCATACTTCACAGAAAATAGTTTTGGGATGCTTGTTGTGTTTTATTGCAAATATTTCGTTTCGATCGGTTTTACTTGTCAATTTCTTTTCTTTCATTACTTCTGGCGTAAGTTTATCGAGTGTTTGATTTAATTTATAGTTTGTGTATACCACAAAATTATTAACCATACACGGCGTAAAAAAAAAACTTTGGAAGGCCGAAATGGACGTCTCCGTGTTCTGAGATTTGGCACGGGCTCCTTTGGCGGTTGGTTCATAAACTTATAATGAATATTATAATAGTACAATATCATTGGCTGGTTTTCTGTCAGATTTTACAATATTATTTATGTTGATATGATTAGCTGGTATTTCAAAAGCATAATTATCTAAATTTACTACAGAGTCAATACTATTTACTAAACAATTCTTGGTTAGTTGACGTCGTCTCAGTCGTTTCTCCCTTACATTTATTTTGTACATCACGATCACCCGCATCACCAAAACCATCACTGTAATTTCTGTCACCGGAATATCCATTCCCGACATCTTCATATAATTCATCTAAGTCATCACCATCAGACTGATCACCACTAAAGTCTTCTTGGATATCAATAAGTCTTAGAATATGACTTATCGCGACGTCAAAGACATCTTTTGTTTTTTTGGTGGTATTATATTTATTATATCTATGATTTACATATAACCATACAGGTTATACAAAATACAAAAGTTTGATTATCCAGTGAATATGCCAATATGTATTATATCGACGTTGGATTTTCAAACAAATGAATAAAAATGTTTTCTCTCAGAATAATATAATAGCATTTTTGGGTTTTTACAAAAAATCCACCATTTTGGATGTGTTTATGAAAAATAATAGTTTAAATTAGCAAATTACAGCAACAGCTATGGGCAGTTTGTACCTGATTATAAGCATAGGATTTCTAGAAGAAACCAGGTTATTTAATGTGATATTCCCATCATACTTCCCATCAATTAATAATCGTGAGCTAGTAAGACTTTTTATTGTCGATAAATGGATGATGGCCATGAATGATTTTAGATAGCTACATATATACTTTGTTTAAAAAATGTACAAGGGTATTAGAAATAGTTAATGTTTTAGTAATTTCCGTTTATTTATTTTTCTTTAAAAGCGTCTAGTAAGTAACATTACAGCTTTTTTAAGGCAAAGTGTTATAAAACAAATATAAAACTAGCTGCACACCTGCCAAGATTTGGCTAATTGGTGCACATAGAAAATTAATTCATGCGTATGTTTTACTTTTTAACTGTATTATATATAATACATATATAATATTGTATAAAAATATAATGCATGAAAAATAAATTATAACCTGATGTGGGGGTCGAACTCGTAACCTTTCGATCCGTAGTTCGACGCCTTGCCAACTGAGCTACCCTTCCACTTATTTTTATCAAAATTTTGTGTTTAACTTTTTCTTATTATTTTTTATTGCAGATTTTACAATTGTTTAAAAGCGACCAATCAAAAACCATTTTATTATCTAAACCAACCAATGAAAATCTTTAAAAATATATATATATCGTTTTTTCAAGTTGTTTTTTGTTCTTTTGATGACAGCAGCGACCAATGAAAATGCTTGATTAAAATATGTGTAAAATATGGTAACTATTTATTTAAGAATACCCAACTCCCTAATAAGCGCCCTCATACCCCACTCCTGATAATTTGCAGAAAATTTTCCACCACGGACATTGTTATTCCAACCGCCCCTATTATTAATTTTGAAAAAATTCATTGTATTCCATTGAAATTAAAATCACTCTCTGATTGGCCTGTTTTGTGATCACAGTTTATTTTCTCTTAATATAGGAAGAAAATATAAAACAGCATAATGTATTTTAATGGTGGGCATCAGGCTTATAAATATGCAATATCAATTTTCTTTTGTACAACTAAATAATATATACGATATTATTATATTATTTATAAGCTTGATTAATTGTTTAGTATAAACATGAAGCTTTTGTTTATTAAATACTTATAGTTTTGCTTTGTTACTGTTTTATACAAACGCTTTAATTTTATGGATTCCATTTGCAATTAAAATTAAAAAGAATGTTACAAGTGCAAATGTCCCCGACAGCGGTTCTTTATTGTCATATTTTAATTAAAATTGGTATTTTAGCCAATAATATTATGGACCGAAAAGCATCATAATAGGCCAGCGTTTAATGATTGGCGACGGATCCAGACGTCTATTTCTCCAAATTTCACATTTATAATAATGTGTTATTTGTTAAACTTTGTATAAAATCACTGCCATAGATGGTATTATTTGCGCGATATGGGAATATCAAACTATCTGCAAAAACAGCAAAATTAAATTTCACTCAAAATTGTTATCGGCATGTGGCTTAGAAGTAGGTCATACGCTTTACATAGGGGTTTCGGGCCATTTTTAAAACTAGCCATATTCATGCTTATTTTGGTTCAAATGAATTTTATAAAACAAAGTATGTTCAAAATGTGTTCAACCAGTTTTGTATCACTTTCCGTTCTCGAAATATCGGGTTTCTAGTTCGGATGAATATAGGGAAATATCTGAAAATTTTCCTTGACATATATCTGCTTTATATTTTGGGACAAAAACCGGGTTTATTTTTTGCATATTGTTAATGTCTTACTAAATAAGTTTCACTTCTCCAAATTTTGACAAGACACTGGAAATATATCTTATTACTTATTTTTGTGCTTATTTTTTTTGGAAATGTATTATTTTGGGGTCTGGTGCCTAATTTCACTAATTTTTGGAATCTTGTTAAAAACAGTTAACTGCTAATAGAGTATTAAAAATACACCAATGTTGATTTTTTTTCGTACACTTTAAAAAAATGTGACAATGAAATAGTAAAAAAAAAAAAATTTCTTTAAGGTAAACATGTGGTACGATATAAATTTCCCCATTTTGGAAATCGGGCCAAAAACGGTAAACTGCTATCAAAATGCAAAAAATACGTCATTTCGGATTTTTTTCATGTATTAACTACAATACAAATTTATATTGAGTTAGAAACAAAACGAACAAAAAGAGTTAAATATTTGGTCCTACGACCCAAATTAGCCTCTTTTGGTGTGCAACCGTGGTTTTCAAATCTGCACTTCCCTGTTTAACCCACTGATCATTATTTCATTGTAGATACTAAGAGAGTGGCATGTACTAGGTGCATGTATTTTAAGTATGTGCTGTTGATATGAAGGGTTTGAGAAATGTTACGTACATGTAGGTTATTGGGAAATTCTCCAAATTCATTGTCAAAAAAATGATTTTTCACTAAGTCCAGTTAGTGAATTTATTTAAATTTGTTCACGGTCAAAAATAAGTACAGTGCGTAACATTCGTTTGCATTGCGATTCCTGTATATTGTTGTTACCCTGTATTTAAAATTCAGCCTACTGTTATTTCTTAATTCTTTGGCCTTTGATGTGTAGCATTACACCCTTTTTAACCCTTTAACATTTTTTTATTATGGCAGCCATAAGTCCATTATGTTTTTAGGATTAATAAAGCTTTAAAAACAAAACTTCAGACTGCACAAAATAAATGTATTAGGTACTGTCTTCTATTGCGAAACAGAGAGCATTTAACAATAGATCACTTTCAACG
>JAUZNK010038801.1:0-17550 GCA_035046665.1 Euphysa ruthae
GCATGATTTAGTCTTTCACTTGATACCAAATGATTTTTTCTGAGTTATTGTTTTTAAAAAGGCTTGACATCCCTACTTATAAATAAATATTGAATATTTGTGTAAAATATTTGCTGATTACACATTTTTTTCTGAAGTTTGAAATAATATTGCAACTTCAGTTAGATTAATGGTAATCTTGATTTAATTAAAAATTGAGGATTTTGATGAAAATAGTGTTGTTCTAACCCTGAACCAAAAATCAGGCCAAAACAGTTTTTTTTTTCTAATAAAAGAAGTCCAGCTATACATCTAAACTTTCATTCAAATAACTGTACAAAGACATAAAAATTTATTTTTCAACTAAATTCCTCATTAAAGCTGTAAAAGCAAAAGCAACCCAATAAATTAATAAATTATAATAATTATTAATAAATTACTATAATTATTAACAAATTAATAAATTATGATAATTATTAATAAATTAATAAATTATACTAACTATTATTAAGATAATAAATTAGGAGATCTAAAAATTTCATACCCTACAAATTTCTGCTAACTACATTTTACAAAAGGCCTTATTTGGATTATTGATATGTAATTTATGATTAGCCTCACAAAGTAAAGATATTGACTCATTATTATCCAACCTTGGCAATTACAGAAGCTAATAATGGAGTATGTGAAAGCCTTAGTGATTATAGTGCACCAATACCAAAGATTGATAAATTTCTTTGATACTTTGTCCTTGGAAACTTACTTAAATACCTTTGAGTTATTACCACCTAAACAAGTCTCAAGGCAATTTTGTTTTGTGAAATTAATTGCAATTTTTGCCAGTTAAACATTCCTTTTTTGCTGTTCTGCTTCAATTAATTTTATTGGAACCATGCAATTCAGCAACAGTTTCTATTTTTCAAACCTCACTTAGAGAATTAATTTAACACAATCTTCAATATACATTATGTCAAATCATAATTAAATAAGCATAGCTTTAAAAAAAGAGAGAAATTTTAGTTAAATTGGTATAAGTCATCACTTTGCTGATGACACAAACCTTAAAGTCATTAACAAATCATTGAAAGTTTAATGTAAAAAAGTTAATTTTGATCTTCAGGGTAATTAATTATTGGTTAATTATTGGTTGAATGCAAATCTTATATCATTCAAAGTAAAACTGAATACGTTATTTTTCATCGTCCCAGAAAGTCATTTGATTAAGTTGAGATGGTAAATGGCGTTAAATCCGTTAAATATCTTGGAGACTTACTTGATGAACATTTGTCATGGAAGCCTCATGTTAAAAAACTTAATCGATCTAATTGCATGCATACAAAAATACGTCATCACGTTAATAATAATAACAATACAGTTGGTTTTAATTTTTTCTTCACATATTTTACCATGGTTGTCAGGTTTGGGGTCAAAGTTATCATTGGAATAAAATACGATTAGTCCAATGCTCTGCCTTGAGAATTATTATTTTCAGTTTTATTCTGATGTTTCTTTTTTATTTCTCACTTTAAGAATTCCATTGTTTTCTAATCTTGTACGAATCTCTAATTTATTTTATATTTGATTGTTTAAATCTAAATTTACCAGTTTCTATTTCTAATTTCTTCAGTAAAAGTCGTGATTTTCATTCTTATTATACTTGTGATATTCAAAATGGCAAGCAAGTTCTACCTGCATTTAAAAGTGTAAAATTTAGAAAAAAATTCTATAAAATATCAATGCACCTCTGAATGGAATAAAACCAATAACTGAGATTAAAAACAGTTTTGATGCAAAATATGGTGACTCTCTCCGTCCAAACCCTTTTCTAGACTTAAATAGGATTATATTCTACTATAAACTTGTAAAATGAGTTTATAGTTTTATTGTTTTTTTATATTTTTTAAATTTTAGCCTTAATTTCATATTTAATTGATATCCAAGATTCAAGTTGCTTAATTAGTGACTTTAATTTAGTTTATCATAAATCTTGTGTGCAGTTTTACATTGTTCAACTACTTTATTGTACCTGTTTTGAATGCTCCCATATATACACAGGCCTTAGGCACATTTATAGATCTTGAGAAATTCCCAACAACACACAAAAAATAAAACACAACCAGAGCCTTATTTCACACCCAACATGACAGTACTCTCTTCACAGAGCAAGCAACATATTATAAGCAAAATAAAGTCATGTCCACACTATATAAAAATATTAGCCTGTGACAATGTGAAAGACAACAGATAAATTCAGAAAAAGCCTAATATTAGGGACCGGACACAGCTCTGTATGTGATTTGGTAGTAGACCAAGTTAATTTTACTGCCCAGATATCCTTCCTATCAACAAGCCCCTAGGGGGAAACCTAGTGCAATTTTCCAGTCATTTCATATAACATGTACAACAATACTCCAGCTATTGAAAGTGAAAAGATAATTGATCTAGCCAAAATATAAATTGATCTGAACAGTTACAAATAATGCACAACAATCTCCAATTTGGCAATATATAATAAATATCAAATAAATAAATTTTTGTAGTTTAAATTCAAATTTTTTTAATTTCTTGGAGTCACTCCCTTTGGTCAACTTAATGCTACACGAGCGGCTCCCTCATTTTCTGTAATAAAATAATTTTTTTAAAAAGGAAAACAAATAATATCTATCTATTTATCATAACCAGCTTTTACAGCAAATTCTTTTAGTGAAAATCACTGCTTCGTGTTAAAATTTAGGCTTTACATGCTAGCATGTGCATCAGATGGGCGTAATCATTTGATGAAGTATTGCAGAAAAGTTTTATAGCTGATTTTAAATAATTAAGGAAATAATAAATTACGGGGTCACATGCTGGAAGACTTGCCGTCTAAGGCTAACAACCATTCCCTAGCAGAGTAAACTCACCATGCCACTAATATCCCCCCATGTTCACTGGAACAATATAAATAACAATAAAATGTATAACAAACTATTAAAAAAAAATGCTTAATAATGACTTATGCTAATGCATATTTTCAAGCAATTATTGAAGCATTTATCCTCATTTAATTTCAGCAACATTAAAAAAAATATTTTTTCAGTTAAACAATTTATTTATAAAGCATTTTATGGCTGCACGATTTGTTGTGCAATTTAAAATGCTTCTGTAAATATTTCTTCACAAAATATTAAAGAATTGCTTTTATCATTGCAATATGTGTTTAAATCAATTTACAAAACAATATTAAATTTTTCAATGACATACTATTTGCATGTCATACTCTTACTTTTTCTTTTTATGACTTGGTTTTCACAAAAATAACAAATTCTTTTTGACACGTAATATATCATTCTTTTAAGGAAATTTTATTTTTCAGAATTACTTAGTTGCTTAATTATACTAGTTTTTTATAAACGGTTATATAAAAGGAAACATACCTTGAAAATTGATTTGTTATAACGCTGTTGAGACTAATCTTCTGTTGTGAATTTAGTTGACTGTTCAAAAACTGATATGTTCCATCAAAGTTGTGACGTTTAAATTTGCGAAGTTTTTTGCGATCTTTTGTAAGACGTAGCGACTCGCTGTAAGAATCTGTTTCATCTACATCTGATATTTTTTGAAAGTCATGAATACACGAAGAGTCTTGTTTAACAAGAAAAGCACCCTGTCTAATTAATGTATTTTCTATATCAGAGTCACTACGTTGCCCTGTAATATTTTCAATGTAATCTCGAAGTATTTCTTCATCAGTGCAATCTGTGAAAGAGCTACTGTCAAACTCAAACTCAGGTTTTAAACGACGTTTCCTCACATTATCTTTTTTACAACGACTTTTATGCCTTTTCTTTGCGACCTTTCTAGAAGCTGAATAAAAAATCATTATCTTAGTGAAAGTTTAAAACATCCGATATTAACCACTTAGTTCATATGTTTCACCTTTTTTTATGAATAAACCCCAAAAACATACAAAAGATTATGTCATACATATCCCTTGCTTTCCAAAAAGCTATGGTAATTTACAAAATTATCAACTACTATTGAATTTTAAAAATATTTGATTATCATAAAATAATTTGATGGTAATCAAAAATTTAAATTTAAAACTAAAAATCAAAGATTTTGTTTATAACCACCATCTTGAGATTTTAAATTATCAAAATTAAAAATTGACTAAAAGTAATTTTTAGCATGAAATCTCAAAATTTCTTGCAACTCAAGAAAATTTTAAAAATATAACGTGGTTTTTTCAGTTTTGAATCCAATCCATTTCTTCAAAATCTCAAAAACACGCAAAAGAAATAATAAATATATAAAAGGAATAATAATATCACATTGTTTTATGTAGGAAAAATTCAAATTAAACAGAGCATGCAAGTATCATTTATTTCAAATTGGAACAATTTAAAAATCTAGTTTCCAAAAATAAAAACTAATTTAAACTAAAAAGATTAAAATAAATTGTCTACAAATTATGCAGTTAAAGACTTTACTTCACATTTAAATTTGGAGAGTGCTTTACAAGTTTTGATGTCCTTAGTGAGTTGGTTCCAGGCCAGAGCAGCCAGTATTTCAAATCAGTTTAAACACACAAATTTTATGGTAGGAATTCAGGAGGTTTAAGAATACACCCTGTTTTAAAGCTATATGCAAAAGTTTTTCTTAAAAATATATCTTGTACTAAAGTAAGATTCAAAGATTTGAAAACTTCAATCAAGGTTTCTATGATGTATAGTTTTGGATCCAGTGGCATTAAAAGCCTCATCAATAAGAGTACCAGGATTATTAATTATGTTATGTAAAAATAAGACGTTCAAAGACTTGTCAGTCCAAGTTTTGTTTTTTTGTTTTGTTTTAGAAAGTTTTTAACATTCGTTAAACCATGTAAAATATCTGAATAAGCGAGCAAACTAGCAAACAAGCAAGCAAGCAAGCGAGCAGGCAAGCAAGCAAGCAAGCAAGCAAGCAGGCGAATATTCTGCCGCAAATAAATATGCACACGTTATGTAAATTAAAATCCAAGATAATAACAGCAAGAATGATAAACATGCATATAAAAAATAAATGGTGGCAAGGACAGGCACAAAAACATGTCTGTCACAACAAAATTTATTTCCATTGTTACACATCACACAGACAATGAGGGTTTGATACAGCCAAAACACAGTAAATATATATATATATATATATATTATATGTGTGTGTGTTGAAGATTCTAGCATTCACTGTCTTATACTCTATAAAGTCTATTTACATCATCACCCAACAAATTTTAATTAGAAGGACATTTAATGTCTACAAGTCTAACCGATCTGGAGTATTATGTTTTTGGGTAGATCGCTTAATATATATTATCATTCTAATAAAACCCCTATTTAAAGCAATTGATGTTTGGTGTATTTATGTGAAACAACTTATTCTTCATAGAAATGCATACCTAATTCTATAAAGACACTTCTAATAAAGAGTGCGGAAATTACATCAATAAATGAAGTAATATAGTTGGAACAAAGATAAAGAAAAACTTATTAAAATAAATTTTATTGTTTTCTTACGATAAACTTTAAACATCGCATTTTGCTGAATTCTTGTTAAGAATGAAGTAAAAAAAAGTTTTATTATTAATAGGAAGAAGAGTATTGCATGTATAAATTTACATTTTCTTAAAATAATATCTGAAAAAAATTTTTTGAAAAAAAGAATTTTCAAACAATAGAATTATCAAACCTTAAAAATATCATACAACTCTTCCATGAAAGGAAGAGGCCAACTGAAGCAACAAACACTAGTTTCTTCGATGAAAGTACTTGCAGTTAATGAAATATGAGTAGAATTCCATTATATTTTTTTGTGTACTTGCGGGAGAAGTTTTTGGGTTTCTGCCCATTTATAGACTATTATTATTATTATTTATAGATATCTAGATTAACACATATGACTGATAGATTTCAGCTTGTGCCGAAAGTCATGTCCAAAATGTTTTAAATAGTTATTTGCAGCCCTGATACTTACAGTCCAGACATTTTAAAATCTACTTTAAAGATTAACTGAAATATAAAATATGAAATTTTAAAAATACATGAAAGCCTTATAAATAAAAATAAAAAGGAAAAACTATGGTGTGGAAGTTTAAGTTGATCTATCAAACTTATCTTTCTAAATAAGATTATTATAAGGTTTTTTTTTTCCAATTAAGTCGCTTTTATTATTAACAATCCCACAGTTGCTGTCCCAACTAACATTTTGAATATTACAGTTTAAGCGGCATGCTTGTAAATCATACACGAAAATAACAAAGTAATTATATTGCAATTTGTGAGGTTTTGACTGATAGTTCAAGAATAATTAATGAATTAGTTTAATTGAAGTAAACTTAGTAGTTGCTCAGAAACAAAATAAATCGTAAACAAAAAAAATGTTTATTCATCTTGTGGTAATGTCTTTATTTTTAAAAATGCAAGTAATGTTTTTACAAGGTTATTTTTTTTTTTGGTTCTCTAGACTTTATTTCTCCCAGACACGATATCCGAGAAAAAATTATTTGAAACGGACAAACCACTAATCCTATTGGACATTGACCATTGGCACACGCTTATATGCAGCACTGATTGTTCGCTTCAAAGATTTTGCATCAACTGATACAGATAGTTCTCGGAGTGGGTGAAGTCACTTAGTTTCTGGTTTGATTTGTTGATGACTGACTTCTTAACCGAGTAGACTCAGAAATGTGGCAAAAAAACATATTTTTCATTTAGCGTAAGTTATTTAAGTTAAGTTCTTTGATTTAGCAGCTGAAAAGAAGCTGTTGAGGTTTTAGTCATGTTCCTCTCGTGTCATACCATAGATCATCAAATTATCAAGATAAGAAAAAGTATATTTTGATTATTTGCGCATAAACATTAATAAAACATAGCCATAAAATTGCCCATCAACCATTGGAACTGAGCTACTCTGTTTGTCACACAGAAAAAAACACCAAAAGCATATAAGCAAATTGGTAAAAGCCTCCGTCAGCTTCAAAGGCAATGTAAATGTAAACCACTTGTTTTATTGGGAGCTGGTGATATGTTAACTTCAAATCAATAGTACTAAAGACTCAATATTGTTTATAAGCTCATCTGCACGTGGAAGAGTGTAGGCATTAAGACGGTAAAGCAAATGATGGCCTGACTATAATCAATAATGAGGCACTTTTTGCTCTTTTGTTTCTAGTTACAAGAACTTTTAGACCTCAATAATTAACCAAAGTTTCGAATATTTACAAAGAAAAGCAATGGAAATATATATTAATTTGATTTTTCCAAAAAAATTTCTAGGTCACTTTTTACACAGATAACCCCATGAATACATTTAAACGTAACTTAAAAGATAAACTTTTATCAAACAAGAAGATACTTACCACACAAATAAACAACTAAATAAAATTTCTTTGACAAGATTTAGACTTAAAACTTAGCCCCTTTTTTTGTTCCTGCCATCTTCTAGGTTTAAATATTTATGCATATTTTATTTCTTAAACTTTGTATAGATTATAAATTCTATTTTATGGAAATAAAACCTGCTTCACAGCATATTTACATATTTAACACAACATATTTCCAAATTTAAACTCTGCCATCCTTGCACCTAATTTATTGGACCAATTAAAAACCTTTCTTTAAAAAGAACATTAAAAACCACTTATTTTATATTACTAAAGATTTATATTAGGTTAGGGTCAAAGACATCGAAATCACCCTTTGTTCTTTAAGGAAGTTCCAATTTTTTAAAGAAATTCAACTATTTTTGAGTAAAATAAGTAAAAATATTTTTTTATTATAATTTTCAAAATTAAACCATTGAGTCATTACAGTTAAAAACCAAACACCCCCAAACACAAATGTCTTTAGAATTACTTCATTTTTTGACCAGTCAATCATACTTAAGTTAGGAACTCAATTAAAAATTGAGCACTTAACTATTACAGGTTCCCATTTTACGGCAATTTTAAAATCGGAAGTAAATTGGTAGAGACCCTACTTACAATCTAACATTCTCAAAAACTTTAATTTAAAGTACTGGAATTTTATCTAACCCTTCGATTTTTATTTGCACTAAAGGTTATATGAAAAAAAATAAATAAATAAAATTGGTTAAGATACCAGTAATTTGGTGTCAATACCCCAATTTCTGACACATCGGGAAATTTTCGGCGATCTAACCAACAGTAAACACATTTTTTACAATCAAAAAAAATTATGTCTAGGATTTATTTCCATAAAATATATATATACTTTCTAACTTGGTCTGAGGCCTCGTTTGCTTTAATTTTCACAAAATTTCAACGCGAAATAATTCACAGTGCAAAAGCGGGACTTTTGCGAATTTTGTTTAAATGAGAAACAAAGTGTATATATATATATATTACAATACCTTCAGATGGGTAAATTAGATGAAGTGGTGAGACAAAGAGGAGACCCAGTTCTCATTGATCTTTTAAAAAATGTTAGGCTTGGAACTTCGTCCCTCTGCGATGAAAACCTATTGCGCTCCTGATTATTACTTTCAAAATCAATTAAAATTGCAATGGGCAAACAAAACAGATATTTATGTTTGAAGTGAGTGAATATTTTGAGAAACAAAAGTTTAAAATTTATCAAAACTATTTAAAAAGTATTTTCAAAACATAACAGGTATATCCATAAAAATGCAGTAAAATCTATAAAATTTTCTGTACCAGAGTAACTATTTAAGTACACTGGGGTGTGGGAATGTACAGTAATAATTACAGTGTAGGAATGTATAGTAATGTAAAGAAAGAAAACACCCAGTGTGGGAACGTATAGTAATTTATAAAATACAGGTGCTTCCAGGAGTCGCAGGCTAAAGCCGGGCCCATGCTCACTGAAATCAATTCAGGCAGGCGATATATACTTTGTGTAAAACTCCTCTTACCTAGGCTTTTTTTTTAGTTATCATTTCACAACATGAAGCATAATTCATAAATTTAAGTTTAATTCATGGTCTGAAATTATTACGATTTAATTATCCTTGTTTAATTTTTGTTTCTTTTTTCTGCCTCTTTACTCTTTATTTATTTTAAATAACTAAAAATTATTTGACGTAAGAAATCACAAGTTTTTTCGCATATCATCCATAAAAAATTACTTAATTATAATATCAAGTTTTAAAAGAGAAACTGCTGGCTTTGTTAGATTAACTTTTTTAGTATAAGCGAATGAAGCTCTTGAATATTTTGGTCGTTTTATAATGAATTCTTCTAAAAATCGAGTTTATATACAAACTATTTAATCATTATCTGCCTTTATGTATATTTCAAAGAAAATCGATTAGGGTGCTATAATAATTACTTAATAAGCTTTAATGCGATTATTTTAAACAAATTATCACTCACTTCAATTCTATAATAGCGGCTGACCACTTGATCTTTGATCCTCACTTGATCTTTTACTGCAAAGTTAAGTTGTTAATACGCAAATATAAATAGAGGGGAAGGGCGTATATATTCTTCTTGTTTTCTTCTTATACAGTTTTACATCTATCATCCATGAACGCATAGGTTAGACGGGGTATTTATGGCACTTTTTATATCATATTTGTGGCACTCTTCGGTAACAATCTATCACACACCAAACCAATGCACTTCAAATCTCTTTCTACTTAGAGTCATTTTTAACAACCTGTTCCCAAGTCATCTGTGGTCTACCCTTCCTCTTGATTTCTTTCTCTCAACATGGCCAAATCGTCTACTTTTATTCAAGTACTACTTTAACACTTCCTAGAGCACGTCATTCACGTAGCTCCTAAGAGGATTTCCTGTCCTTCAATGTCAACTTACCATCATCATATCATTTCTCTCTAATCTGTTCAGGCAATTTTTCTTAACTACCCAAATGTCCCCACCAAAGACCATAAAGCTTCTTACACAAGTTTCACAGAGCCTACCTTTAACCCATAGTGAGAGCCCATTAACGGTTAACAGCGGTAAAATTTCTCTAAACTTTTTCCACCCAAATTTTATCCTGACAACACAACTTTCCTCTGCACCACCACCTGAATAATAATAATCATGTCTCCTAGATAGCAAAACTTGTCACTAATCTCCAAGGAATCATTACCTACAACTAATGGATTCATTGGTTGTCTACCAGGTAAAATAACATCACCAGAACGTACTCTAAATTTATAATCCTGTAACCAGTCAGTGCACCTCTTAAACCACTACAACGCCTATGTACCCAAAGCTTACAACAGTCACTGTTTTCAATTTCTACCAACACCTCTCCTACAAACTGAGCATGGGAATTTTCCTGATGGCCGTGGTGGTGCAATTTCTTTGCCACTTACCGTCCTTTTTTTCTTTGACATATTGACTTTTAGTCTTTTAGATTCAATCCGTTTATTACATTTAAGAATCAACTTGCCTATACTCTCTGCTACGATTAGTACAAGATCATCTGCATACAACAATGCCCATGAGCCCACTACTCTAAATCCTGTGATAACGCTTCTAGCAACATTATGAAGAGCAAAGGGCTAAGAACAGAGCCTTGATGAACACCAGCCTTGAACTATTCTACCAATCAGTTGAGATTATACCTTCATTTATTATTGTGTTGACTAAATTTGTTAGCAAATCAATACCAGCCTCATCAGAGGCCTTCAACATTTCTGAAGCTATTCCTGATGCCCGCCAGCTTTCTTACTTTTCAACTTAGATAGGTGAATTCTACCCAATCTCTCTCTACCTTCAAAGGTGGGCCAGCAATTGGCTAAGCAGGTGGCAATCCATTCCTATTCCATTCAAATTTTGTATTAAGTATATAATAATAGCTTTTTGAAGCTTCTCTCTTAGACTGTTCATCAAAAGCTGAATTACCTGCAACATCTCTAATACACTTTTCACCTACAATATCTTGATTTGTCCTATTCATCTGCTTATCAATTTTTTAAATCTCATTCCTTTCATCATCTCTTCCCAAAGAGTTTGGAAACCTTTCTTCCTCAGCCCTTTTCTTTGATGCATATACCACTGAACGTGCTCTCCTCTTTGCTGCAAGATATTGTTCTTTATCACCTCCATTTTTTCCACTTTTTAAACAACCAATCACAATGCATTCAGAAGCTTCTAGAAGACAAATCTTTAAATGTACCGATTTACTATTAATATCTAAGCCATTATCTGTCATTCCTAAATTCTGTACATTATCAGCAAAACGTGTGCAGAAGCTCTGACTAATATCAGGGTCCTTCAACTTTTAGATTTTTCTTTTGGGGGTAAAATGTCTTTTTCTATCCACAACAGGTTTAAAGCCAAAATGATCATACACTAATAACTTGTGCTAAGAGCAACGTTCTCCGCCTGGAATAATCTTTACATTTCTTATTAAATTCTTGTTTGACCTTTTTGCTAGAATATAGTCAGTTTGAGTCTTTGCATTCCAAATTCAAACTTGACTAATAGACCATCCCTTTTCATAAACGGAATATTTAATAGAACCACATCAGTAGCATCACTAAACACTAAAATTCTTTCACCTTGTGGGTTTCTTATTCCATATTCAAAACTGTCATGGACACCGTCATACCCACTTACCGCCTTCCCAACATGTCCATTGAGGTCTCCTGTGACTAATACTATCTCCTTTTCACCTAGCTATGTTACCACTGCCAAAACTTCATCATAAAACTTGTCTTTCTCAACCTGAGGCAATCCCCCTCTGGGGGATTGGAAACTGATACTACTGACAAAACGCTCTTGCCTACAAATATTTTGAAAACCATCATACTATCATTAACCTTATTAACATCAAATACTTTAAATATCCACTTTTCAGTTAAAAGTATACCAACTCCACCTGTATCAAAAAATTTATATATGCTACTTCTACCTGTTATATTCATAATGATATTATCTCTCCACCCAGTTTCCTGAACATATGTAGGGTTTCTACTACCTTACCAGCCCAACTATACATACTATTAACATTCACTGTCCCCACAAAATATTTAATAATCTCACTCACATCTCTATGGTTTTGATGCAATAGCCTGTTAACCATTGGCTGGTGCTCATGCCTTACTCCAGCCTACCATGCGCAACACCTTCACATAAAGTCCCAGCCCGGTTTACACAAGAGTGATTCTTAGAAACTTGTACCATCATATGAGGAGTTTAGCATAATTTTAACGGAGCGGGTGACCTTCCTGTCGCCCACCCTGTTTTATAGATCAATGAACTAGGTGTTTATATCATGACACTATCACAAGGAAGGTTGCCAACCAAGGCCAAGACCCCAACCTGGCTATGAAACAAGGTTTTTGTTTTGTTTTGTTTTGCAAAATATTAAATTTTTTTAATATATACAAAATATAGCTGTTAGTGGATACTTTTTGTTGTAATTTATAAAACAAAAATATGAGTTTTTGTTATTAAACATATCTTTACATTTTTTATGATGCAATTATTAACTTCCTCTATGCAGACCAATTCCCAGGCAACATTTTGCTTGATAAGTTAATAATATTGGCAGCATAAGTGGCAAATTTTTTTCTATGCCAAGTGTTCCGAGCACCCAATTTCTATCGTTCACTTATTCAGCTGGAAAGTTTGATAATTTCCTTTTCTATCATGGTGTTATAGTGAATGTTGGTGTTGAACTTTATCTGTGTTTATCAAAGACATTCAGATGATTACACTTAATCCAATTTTTTTTGAAGTAAGTTTTACTAATTGTTTTAAATGCTTTATTTTATAGAAACATCAGATAATATCTCTGTTTTTGAGATTTATTCTGATCAGTCTTTTGCAACAAGTCTTATCATATGACTAAATTAAAATAATATTTTTTGTTGGTGTTTTCACAAGAAAGTGCTGAATTAAATACAAACAATATAATATACACTTAATTAAATATACTATTTTATGTATTATAAAATTTTGGACAAGTTCATTGAGTTATGTTATACACTGTTATTTATTTTGTGACAGTGGGTAAAATTTAAGCAATTTTTGTAAACTTTGGTTTTGTTTCTGTTTCCCGCATTGAGAAAACCCCATTCTTGTTGTATTTGAAGCTTATTTATTCCGCCCTTTTAAAATCTCAACAAGTGTTTGTTTCCTAACCCTCTCCGTACTGCGGTATGAGGCGAACATCAATTTTCACCTGAAAAAATGTTTAAAAAATTTAAAAATTACGTGCATTAGTTCTCGCCGACACACTTTTTCAAATCAGTTTGAAAATTATGCTTTTTTTTTTATCCCTTATTCTTTCTTTAACAAAATTTAAATTTAAAATTTTTAAAAATAAACTTTCCTATCTCATAAAAAAATAGTAATATTTTTTAAAAATTATTAAAAAAAAGTTGGTTTGTGATGAGGAATTTCCAGATTTGGTCTTTATTCTAGCACTATAATTTGTGGTCCTAAAAGCCTGTGCAAAAGTTGACTCACGAGGGCTTTTAAAACAGCTTGCGCAAAACTTTCTAGCATGGGCTTTCCTAACAGGCCTGAGCTATTTCAGGTGGGCTTTTTCAGCCCTTGTCTTCATTTCTTCCTGGCAATGCCTCAAATATAAAACTGTAATCAGATTGAATAAATTAAGAAAACTAAGTAGAGAAATCGGCCCTCTTCAAGAGATACCTTCGACGAACATCACAAGGTGAAAAATGAAAATGGATGAAGACAAACATTTTCTTGAGTATTTGTTTTCAAGTCGTCTCATTCATGATATTGCATTTGGAACAAGTACAATAAAATATTCTGGTACACAAAAACAAATCCTGCCAAAATCTATTGAAGAAAAGTCACGAAATCGAGTCATACAAGACATTCTGTACAGAGATGAACATTTGAGTGGAGTCATGAGACACAATTCTTTGGTAAATTTTAAATCACCTTAAACAGGACAATGACATTTATCAGCTGGATTGGACTGTAATTGTTTTAAAAGCTTTTTCACTTCTAGAATTTATGTTAAAGAAATTACCAATAGATATAATAATGTCCAAAGAATTAGCTTATAATCCTGAAAATGGAAAAGGATACTTAAAAATAGAGTTTGGCCAAAATTCTGAAGTTAAAAGTAGTAACACTCGTTGTAATTCGCATGCTCTGTACAATCCAAAGAACAAAGACTTTCAAGGAGTTTTGTGTGTCAATCACAAAAGAACATGTAGAAACTGCTTAAAGTTATGTAATGTACTGGAAAATTTTTAACTTTGAACACAGACAAAGTGTTCTATGATATATCACAAAGTAGAGATGCTTCTTCCAATGGATTTGTCACATTTTTCGTGGAGTAAAACAAAACAAAAGAAAATGCTTGAAATGAGTGAATTAAGTGAAACTTGTGCATTGTGGTTAAGTGATTGGTCACAAAAGATAAGTACGTAAGTAAGTCTTTATTCTGCCACAAACAATTGTACATTAGCTATGAAAATTACAAGACAACAGAAAAAAATAAAAATAAAAAAACATTTAGATAAAAACAAATGGTGGCAAGGATAGGCACAAAAATTGCCTGTCACAACAATATTTCCATTGTGGTCCCGTTATAGATCACACGCAAAAACAGATTAAGCAAAAGCATAGTTAAAAAAAAAAAAAAATAATAATAATAGTTTGTGATCGATTTTATTTAATTAGAGAGCCTGTGCCATAAAAGGAATCTTTTGATAACAGACAATTTTTCTCAAGGGTGTATCTAGCCTTAGATGGCTGTTACGTAGCGGGATTTTTCTATTTTTAGAAAATTTAAAGATTTCAGACATGTAATTTAAGTTGAATCTATTGCAGAATTTAAATGCATGTGCAGCAATACCCTGATTAACCCTCATATCAACAGGCAGCCAATTTATGGCTCTATACTGCTTAGTACCAAAATGGGCGCAACTATTCAAACTAAAATTATTTAAACAAAATCGTACACATTTATTTTGTGCACCTTTCAAACTAATTTTAAGTGAATGGATGAGGCCTAAATACCAGCAGAACATGCATAGTCAAAATGAGGCTGAATCAGAGCATTGCACAGAGCACGCTTTAAGACTGGTGTTAAGAAAGATTGTTTTCTACATAAAAATATAAGTTTGGAACTAATTTGACCCATTGTCTTTCCAATGGTCTAATAAGCATCCTTGGTATTTCACTGTTTAATGGATATGCCTCTATAAATCATATTCAAGGGATCTGCTTTTTTAACTTTCATTCTGATATAAGGATATAAAGAGGATACACTTGGTTTTTTCTTCTCGAAAGTGCACACTTAGTTTTTTTATCGACAAATCACTCACAAAGGTTGTAAAAATTTCTGCTTAGAATCTTTTTTATTTCTTTTACATCCTGATGTTGGAAAATCAAGCAAAAGACATTTGCGTAAAGAGGTAGTTCACAGTCTACCGCTTGTGTCATGTCGTTCACATACAGCAAAAACAAAAGAGGTCCTAAAATTGAAACCTGAGGGACACCACATTTCACTAATGCTTCATCAGAAAGTTCTTTATCAACTTTTAGCTTAAATTTTCTATTTGAAAGATAAGACTTGAACCAAAAATCTACATTCTCCGAAAAACGCATATATTTCAGTTTTTCAAGCAAAATATTGAGATCTATTGTGTCAAAGGCCTTTTGGAGATCTATAAGGACAATTCCAGTGTGATATCCCCTTTCAAAACGTTTTGTAATTCTGTCATGAAGATATGACAAACATGTGAAATCCAGATTGAAATTTATATACAATGTTCTCATTTTCAACAAATTCTCTAGTTTGACCTTCAATTACTTTTTCAAAAATCTTGAATGCAATTAATAATAACGATATGGGCTGGGTTTTTTTGGTTCTGTCTTGGTCCCTTTTTTTGAATGACTGAACAATTTTAGCTAGTTTGCAATCATCTGGAAAAGTCATAGTCCTGATAGAAAGATTGATTATTTGTGTGAGTGGTCTCAAAATAGAAGCACATCCGTCCCTAAAAAACATAGATGATATTTATTGAAACCCTTGTGAATTATTTAATTCTAAATCATTGATTATGTTTTTAACTACATCCTCAGTGACCATTGAGAATTCAAATTCTTTCGAAATGTTCATTTGATCATAAAAATTTAGGGTTGTTTGGCTGTTATAAATATTTGATGCTTTAAGAAGGAGATTTGAAAGATTGGTTGAAAGATTTCCAAAAACTATTTTAAAAGAATTAGCAATTTGAAGATGATCAAAAACAAACTTATTACCTTGTTTTAAACAAAAATTGGATTGTGAAGATGGGTTTTTTGATTTTGAAACTCCTATATCTTCCAAAGTTTTCCAAAGATTTTTAGGTTTTCCTATATTGTCATTAAATTTATTCATAAAAAAAATCTCTTTTTTTTCTCTTAATAGTTCCGAGAGCATCATTTTTAGCTCTGCTAATTAATTCCTTGTCTGCATCTGTTTTTGTCCTATTGAATTGTTTATACAATTTATGTCTTAAAGCTATTTTTTCTGCAAATTCTTTGTCAAACCACTCTTGAGAAATGTTTTTTTACTTTTTATTTTAATTGTTTTTATGGGTGCCATATCATCAATAGTTTGTTTAAATTTTTGTGAAAAATCTACAAAGGCCAAGTTAACATTATCAAAATTTTCATAATTTGGAGAATTAGCTCAATCTTTTATTTAGTAAGTCGTTACTATAACTACACATACTTCTAGATTTTTTGAACTTTTTAGTACCAGGCCTTAACCTAGTGATTGTGCAGGTACAGAAAATTGGCTGTGTGATCTGCATTTGAGAGAATACGATCCAATAATGAAAAGGTGCTTGATGTTACTCTTGTAGGATCCCTGATTAGTTGTGTAAGACCAAATGTGGAACAAAATTCACTATACTTATTTAAAAGCGCATTTTTAGTATGAGCTGTTGTAAAGAAAGTAATTGTTACTATTATCCAAAAGATTAATATTTAGGTATCCTAAAATAAATATATCCTTTCCAACCTCATAAATTTGGTGCAGAGTGTGGGTTAAAGAATCAAAAAAATTGTTGATATCAGGTGGCCTGTAAACTATACCCACTGTAAAAGGTTTGGTACAAGGGAGAAAAATATCAGCAAATTTGTTTTCAATGTCATTTGTGGGTGTAACATCATTCAAATTAAGGTCGCCCTTGATGTAACAAACAACACCTCCACCAGATCTATTTCTGTCTTTCCTTAACATTTGGTATCCACTAAGTTCAATTTCTCTCGCTTCTATGGAGCTAGCTATCAAGCTTACTTTCAGTAATTCCAATAATTGATGGTTTTGAAATAATTGAAATCCTTCTTAAATACTCAATTTTTGATAGTATGCTTTTTACATTAAAATGACTAAAGTGCAAACCTTTTTGCCAAAAAGGGAGCCATAATTGCTAATGTTCTTGAATAAGGTTTTCTATATCATATTGTAAAGGTCCAGAATTAGACTCAATGTCACCAGATAATGTTAACATAAGAAGTTTAAGAAAAGTTTAATGTAATTTAATATAACAATTGTTTTAACCCTTTGGCGCCCGTTTCGATTTTTGAAATTTCAGAAAAAAAATACACACATGCATACATTATGAAATAGC
>JAUZNK010038812.1:0-17549 GCA_035046665.1 Euphysa ruthae
TTGAAAAATAAGTATTACTTCGATTGAAAATTGTTACTGATATTGGCAAAATAAGAAAAAAAATTATGTTGAACAACTGATGTTGGAAAAATATTTTAACGGCTATTGACACTATCACTGAGTGATGCTGGGATTGAGAAACCGACAATTTTTGAGCATTCTTTAAGCCGATTTATTGCAGCAAATAGTTTCACGAAATTTTGTTTTGAAGTAGACTAAGTTTCATTTTAAAATCTTATAATAGAGAGACATTAAATACAAGTGATATAAAAAATAAAGACATCCCAGCAAGAAAAGAAGGCGCGAAAAAAAAAGATTCAAATTATTACTTATCGCAGGTTAACCCAAGAGGATAAAAAAAAATCATAGGGTGAAGGTGATATTTTTATAATAAAACCACTATTTTGTTTTGGGTGCAAAATATAGCAAAATTAGATCATGCATGTTCGTAATCTACATTCAACACTATTTAAAAAACATTGACCCTTAGCTAACTATTAAATTTTTAAATCGACAGCATTGCTATAAAATCGACAGCATTGACATTAAACACCTATGCAGTTAATGAAATTATTATAGGTACGTATACTTTGCATTTAGAATGTACTAGATTCGTGAGTAAATTTTAAAATTACGCTATTATTTTTTACAATTTGGATGCAGTCTCTTTAATTTTTTGTTTCGATGAGGTCAGTCGAACATACGATGAAGTCTTATTCATGATATTAAAAGGTCCTGTGGGAAGGCGTTTTTTTCAATTCATAGTTTAGCGGGATGAGTATTACAACACGATCATTCTGGAAGAGGATTCATTTTGATCTCAAAAAATTTTTTTAGTTTCTTGTAGTATGTCACGTTGGTCGAGCAACTAAATTTTTATATAAAGCATAACTTTCTGAAGTGCGTTGTCATTTGTTTCTACAACCCATGACAAAATATATTCAGATTTTTGATCATTTTGAAAAAAGCTCTCTGCCTCATGACTTCTAAAAATGTGGTTCACGTACCCCCAGGGGAACAGCTCTCAGTTTACCTATAAATGCCTAGAATTAGTAATTAAAAAGATGAAATTAGAATAAAATAGAATTAGAAATTATAGAAATGATTAATTGGCTGTGAAACAAGAAGTCATTAAACATGCGCATTACTAATGAGGGAAACAGCTCCGATTTTTGCCAAAATTCCTCTTTTTTTTTTTTTTTTTTTTTTTTTTTTGATTTATTTATTTTAATCTATACAAATTAAAACTGAAAATTTTGGATCTAAAATAAAAGCAGAAATGTTCTAAATTCAGCATTTGAGGAACTAGACCTTTCAAGCATTTTCGTAGCAACGCCCATACCACCAGATAATACCTTATAAAATTTCCTCTTTTGAGCTATCTTTCGCTAGAATAAAAATAGCAGTAGTACAACTAATAATTTTCGCTAAATTCTTTTTTATTTACTTAGATAATCGAGACAAATAGTTGTTTTGAGGTCAAAATTGTTGGATGAAAAAGTGATATATCTTTTTCAAATATCTATTAAAATGGTCAAAGCTTGCAGAGTGAAACAACGCTCTCAACTGAGTGGTAAGAAGGGAAAAGGCTATCTCAGTTAAATGTAGATATGCTAATGTAAATAACAAATTAAATTTTATCGCCCCATCGAGAAGGGTCCCGATGTGACTAATTTAAATAATATTACCAATGTAAATAATGAATCCATGATTACCTTAACAGCTTCACCAATATCTTCAAAAAAGGTCGAAGAAATTCCATTATCTTCAACACCAGTATCAAATGATGAAATAAGTGGTTACAGAGTTATGAATGTAGTAATTTTATCCAACGTAATTTCTTTGCTAATGTGTCCTACTTGTCGTGATGAGAGTTCGTCAATACTTCTTACCGAGACACGTGTCAAAAAACCGGGTCTTGCTTTAATGTAAGGTGTAAAATCTTCATTTGTAAATATTTGCAATGACTTTTGTACATCTGCTCAAAACATGGATGGCAAAAAGGTATTTGAGATAACAAAAAAATTGCTGTCTTCACTCTGCGTGCACGTAGTCTTGGAGAAATTTACTGCAATGATGTATATGCCAAAGTCTTTGGCATCAACTAGCTATAATATTTTAGTAAAAACAATTCCTATGCTGCTATAACTGTAGCAATGAAACCTACGTTTGAAGCTGCTTAACAAAGAAGGAATACGGAAACCTCTACTGTTACCATCGTGTCATGTGAATGGTAGTGGCAACGGAGGGGATATTCGTCATTTAACGGAGTTTTCAATTGAAAATGGAAATGTACTTGAATCAATGAGCCGATCATGCAAAGAGTGTTTCCTTAGAAAAAAAATGATAAAAAACTGATCCTGTTGGGTACGCACAATGGAGAAATTCACATGTGTGTAAATATAATTATAAAGGTTCAGCACGCGGTATGGAAATGGAAGGTGCTAAGCGTGTTTTAAATCGCTGGGAAACACAACCCTTTAAATTATGTTTCATTACCAACCCTTGAAATTGGTGTAAATGATACGGTGGCAAACTTTAAAATTAGTCGTAAAGCCACGGATCTAATATATCAATTTTAAGCATAGAACCTGGTATTTACACATTAAAAGTTTGTGAAGAAATGAATTCTAGGCGAATATGGCTTGCGAAATACCGATCGGATACGGTAAATAAAGCCCAACGGCAGCTCCTCAAGTCAAAAAAGAAGAAGAAAGTGGACAAATTTATTTAAACTGAGGAGCAATGATATGAACCTGGTGGGTTATAAGCTAAGATATGAACTTTATTATTAATTTTAACCATTTGTTATGTTTTTTTGTAATATTTTGTTACTTGCATTAGCATTAGGTGTTTTTCTCAAAAAGCGATATTTAGTACGCCGGCCACAACACCTCAATAAGCGCTAAGTGTTTTCCATTTTTTTTTTTTATAGAAATATTCTTTTCACAAGATTTAAACACATGAAATACATTAAAATTTTCACGATGATCATTGATCTGTAATATATTTTGAGATATGACAACTTACACAAAAAGTCGTTGGTTCACAAGAAAGAAACACGTTTTGTGAACATACACTTAAAATTTGAGCCTCTCAATCAATCCAAAACAGGTAGCCAATATTTATATACATATTTATATACATATTTATATACATATTTTTTTCTATTTTGCTCTTTTATATGTTTCTTCAAAGAGACTGGGTATAAATTTTACGTGATATGCAATCATTCGTATCTGCAATTCTATTTCTGTTTTGTTTTTATGCGTTGAGAGCTGTCTAATTGCAATGATTTTTTTCTAGGTTTGGTTGGATGAGATGTCATTTTAGCTTATGTCAAAAAGAAAGACCTGGTATTTTGAAATTAATTCCTTTCTACGATATTTTTGATTTCTGACGATCTAATTTCATTACTAGGATCGATTTTTCACTCGTTTATCTTTCGCTTTTTTTTCCTTTTGTACCGTCAATTATTTCAGACATACTTCACTCTCCCAATGTATGTGATATGTACGCCCTATTTACGTATGCTAAGTAAGTATAGAATACCAACACTATTGAAGGTTCTTTGGCTAATTTTTCTACTAGTATCTATTTCACGAGTCTTTTTCTGAACAATATTTGGTGTCTGAAATTAACTGCCTTTAATACCTTAGTGAAGTCATTTGGAGTCGAAGTAAATTAAAATGAAGCTTACCCAGACCGTGGTCTCATTTACCAGGACATTAAATATAATTATTCGATACATGTTAACTTAAAGCTTACTCTTAAGAGCAGTTAAAATTAATCAAGCGGGAAATATTCGATACAACGATTTTAGTGATGTGAATATAACGTTTTGCTGGGAAGGGTCCCGGTTCAATTGTAACACTACACAATTTTTTTCAAAATCAATTTGATGAAAATTAAACAATGATGTCAGAGTAAAATTGTAACCTTAAACCAAAAGAAGACCTGAGAAATACTTCCCAGAATACAATTTTAAGGCCAAAAGTTATTGTAAGTGATCTGATAAAAAACGAACTAGGAAGGTAGCATCTTTTCCTTTACTAATCAAACATTGGACACAAACTTCAAGTAAAACAGGGCCGTTGTCAAAGTAAATTCAGTGCGGCCTAGCGGTGGCACATTTTCCGATAATATTGCATTATAATGGAAAATGTCGCTGGTTCAAATCCACTGGAGAGTGAAAACGAAATTTCCGTTATCGATTATTGTCATTTTAGGCTAAGTGTTTAAAGGTTTTTTAAAGTTTATGTAAAGTTTTTTAGCAATTTATGTATTAAAGCTCTGATGTAAATTAATAACACGACTTCAATCTTTTTTTATTGTGTTTTAGCCTAAAGGGATTAGGAGTAAATTTTCCAGAAAATTTTCGATTAAGTTTTAGAGTATCCTTTCGAGTAAATTTTAAAGCACAGTTTTGTCTAATGGTTAAGTATTCGTAGAAATGTTAAGATTTATAAGAACGTTAAAAGTCTTTTCGGCATTTTAGGGTTTAAAGCTATGCTAATATTAATGTATTGCTTAGCAAAAATTCATTTTCCTGATCTTATTTCAAGTGGATATTAAATGATCTTTTACGGAATACCTGTTTCGTGGACGCCCTGACTATGTTTAATACATTAGTAAAATCATCTATCCATGTTTTAAAAATTTAAAAGTTTTAGTCCTCTTGTGTCAAACAATCAAAATATGATTTCACCATACTGATTCATATGATAATATGAATGCAAATAAATTATAACGAGTGTAATTCGTAGAAATTCAAATTTGGTTTAAAGAGATTAATCCCTTTTAGAGGTGTTATATTGATCTCGAATTACCTTTAATAACATGTAAGTGTTATATTTTAAACAGTTGATTTCTCATTCTTAAAACCTGACAAACATTCAAATTCATAATTCATAAATAAGTAATGGCAATACACTATAAATGAGAATTTAACACAGATTAAAAGAACAATATGGATTGTGATAATGATACAAAAACCCCTCAAATCCATGTTGAAAATGATGATACAAAGGGTGGATTAAAACGTGAAATAAATTTGCTTGGAGGTACATCTTTGCTCATTGGCACAATTATTGGAAGCGGGATATTTGCTTCGCCAACAAGTGTCGCGATGCATAGTGGCAGTGTTGGAGCGTCGTTGATAATATGGAGTGGATGTGGATTGATTTCTACATTAGCCGCACTCAGTTGGGTCGAGCTTGGCACAATGTTTCCCAATAAATCAGGTGGAGAGTATGCATATATTAAAGAAGCATTCGGCAATTTACCTGGATTTATACATGTGTATGTTTCAGTGATGGTTATAGGACCATCCTCATTAGCCATAATAGCAATTACTTGTGGTGATTACATCATGGCTGCATTCGATTTTGACAATCACACTTACGAAAAGCTTGTTGCATGCGGTTTAATAGGTAAGATTCTTTAATCATTAAGATCGTTATTATCCAAACTATGATCAATGATACAATTAACTTTTGGCTCCGAGTGGGGGAATATGTTACTCTGGGCTAAAATAGCAAGTTTTAAAAGAACTACTGTTAAAACATTTTTTAATTCGTACCTGTGATTTTTATAACTTTCCTATACCAGAAGGATTGGAGAACTTTGCAAAAAGTTTTACTACGAAACGGGGCATAAATAATAAATCTAATCATAAAAGTAAATGAAGTATTAAAACAGATTTTGCGATTGTACGTGCAAATCATCTTGATTTGCGGACAAACAAACTAAAAAATTCACGTACTTTAAGATTTTTACTGAACAAAAGAACACGAAGTCAGAGGAAAAGGAAAGAAATTATATCGTACAATTGATGAATAAAGTCTCAAAATTCATTAATTAAACATATTTTTATTGCAGAGTCATACTTTGGACACTAAAACCAATATAAATTTATCAATTGCAGACTTAAGAAAATAACTTCAAGGTGTGTGAGCAGCAAATAATTGTGATTTATTTTTTAATGGCCGAATATTAGCTTGACAGCATAATTCTTTAGTTTTTGAAACAGATGTATTCCCACGTGGTACTAGGATTAAATTTTATTGATAGTCTACATATTTTCTATATTGATTTTCCAAACTTCTGTGTGAGGTCTCCATGAATATGTTTTCTAAATAATATGATTCTGAAGGACATTTCACATGAATTTGAAAATTAATGGTAAAGATACCATAACATTTCTATTCAATTCTATATTTTGTGTTTGAAAACCAGATGCGTATGCAAACTCGTGTTTTGAAGACCAAAAGCTTATTAGTGTACCTGGGTCAATCTCCTATATTCACAGATTACTTGTAAACCTAGTAAATTTACCGAGATAAACTACTTGTTAAGTGTTAAATAAATATATTTCAGTGTCTAGGGCCTGTAATGTGGTGTTAATATGCGTCCAGTGTTTAGACTATACTAAAATTTTAAGCATCCATTATGCAAACCGTTACCAAATTATTAGACCTATATAGAGCTATACTGAAGCGGAAAAGTAACTAGCATAGTAAATATGTGTAGCTTAGTTTTACCAATATCCGAAAATGGGCCATCAAATCTATTCCCTCAAATTATACATCAAGTTTCATTTGCATATTTCTAATAGCTAAATTATTTTTTCTTAAATGGTTTCTAAGAAACCATTTTATGTTCAACATTTTCCTCATTCCATTTTCTGAACAAAAACTTCAGTATATTTTATTTGTTTAAAACAAGATACCATTGTTGTTATTTGCAATTGAAAGTGATAATGACAATACCAGATAAACAAGTAGCTATTTAATTTGCGAAATTCGAGACGTAGAAAAATATATTTTTTAAATCAACAGATATCTGTTAAACGCGCTGATTTTATGTTAAATGAATGCAAACAAGTTAAAGAATTAGAGCGCGTACGATTGAACATAAACGCTTAACCGTGAAAAAATGCGGTAATAAACTCAAATTGTTTCGTTTATTTACATGAGGTTTCATATGTATGTCATATGTAATTATTTTATGTCTGCTCTTTGATCCATATTCGAAGTAACGAATAGCTAAAAAAGATTTTAAAAAAATAAAATGGATGAGTTTTAAATAAAATACTTTTCAAGAATATAAATTTTTTAATGAACCTAAAAAAATCATAAAGTTGACCTATTTGAGGGTATATACTTCATTGTAAGCACGATGGTATGAAGTTAATTGATTTCATCAACAAAACATGTCTTTATTCATGCCGGAAGTCATTGTAATTTCATGAATTATTATGAGTGGAGTTTTGGTAATATCGGCTTCCATATTCTATATAGAGCTAGGTACCAGTCTTTCTTTACAAGGTAGTTGATATTTTCGGTATGCTTTAGGTGATTTGTCCGCTTTTTTATCCGCCTACACAGCTATCTACCATAACACTCAGACCTACTACCGTAGCTGAAATTTGGATCATCTAAAAGTAGTGAGCTCTTTATCATTTTTTTCATAATAGTTTAATCTCCTGAAAAATACCTAAAAAGTTAATAAGAAAAATTAGTTGAATTATTATAATTTTATTATACTGGTTCCTTTAAAATTTACATTCAGCATTCGTTCTGCTCATCACATTGTATCTTCATATATTGTTTGCAAGCTGTTGCGTTGCAAAGAAGTAAATATATTTCTCTATAAGATTAATCCTTAAATTGCTCTGCAAAATATAAGAATGAAGCTAGGAATAAAATTTCCTACTACACGCAAGCAAAATCTTTCATTCGCAAAAAGGTATTTTGAACTTATACAGCCATATTGCAAGTATAATTTATATTAAAATATATATTAATATATTACAATATATTAACATTAATATATAGTTAATATATTTTTTTATTATTATTAATATATTAATATTGATATTAATATAATAATAACAATCAATAATATTTCAGAGTAAAGAAGTAGATCTAAGCCTTTGTGATAAATACCGTGACTGTGTATGTATGCCTAATGTGATTTGTATGTGTGGGATATTCTGAGAATAATTTCTATTATGGGGTATGAGAGGGTTTTGAATTGCCCACATTTCAATAACTAGGGTTAAATAGTGACCGTGACTGCCTATCGAAATACGCAATTTTTCATTGAACCCGTGAGTCAAAGTGTAAAGGCATTCTAAAAATTCTGGCTTTCTTGCATTCCGAAGATTAATATTGTATCCCATGTTTTAGATAGACATTGTAAACAGGTGTGCGATCCCGCAAAGATAAGATGCACCAAATTAACAAATGTTCCGTGTGCTTATTCCATACAGCCACAGATTCTATTTCTTTCCCATTAAAATTTTTAAAAAGTTTTTCATTTAATTGGCGATATCTTTCAAATGTTATTGTATTAATATTAAATCATTTTGCTATTTTATCATGATTATTATTATTATGACAGTTTTATTTTATTATGCTATTATTTTTATTAAATTTTTTCATTCGTTTGATAATTTTTTATTTTACCATGTAGTAATGAAAATTTTCTACTTATGTAAGCGAAAACACTGTGACAATGACATACAAAATTTTTAGAGATTCCCTGAGCTTTTTTTCATTGAAAACCTATCATTTGAAGAATTAAAAATTGGATGTAAATGAAATTTCGCGCCCAAAATGATGAAAAATTTAAAAATATATTGATAAAAAACTGAACTTTAGATAAATAAAGCCGTTTTTCTAGTTTTAGAAAAATTAGACAATTGCACTAAAAAACAAGGCCTTTTTCTTACAAAGATACCATTTTGTCCTTAGTGAAGAAAGGTTCGTGGTCTTCTGCCTTTTTTGAAACATTAAACTTTGTGCAAAATATTGAACCTAATTTTCTGAACCTAATGAAAAATAATACCAGGCAACACTAGACAACGGGGAAGACGAGACACTTTTTTGTTGTTTTTGATTTGGCTGTCGTTGCAGCAGCTATTTTGTTTATAATGGTAGATATAGACTACGGGTTTACTTACTAAGCCAAAAACTTTCGTTTTTGAACACTATTAAGCGGTTTCGTGCAAAGTATTCAACTTTCAGTGCAACCAATATATTATTTAACCCAATCGTCAGAATAAGCATTGCATCTGCAAGACAGACTTTTGAGATGGACTGAAGGGTAGCCATCAAGCATTGATTAGTTTTGGGAAGTAACAAACTTTATCATCCCCTAGAAAAAAGATTTAAATAGTTTAAGTGTATGAAGTAAAAATTTCATGTTTCTAACACATGTCTGTGGAAAAGAAGAGAGAATGCTTCATTTTGTTTTTAAAATGGCACAAACAAATTGAAAAAGTCCCAAAAAACCTAAAAATTCTTCTTAAATTGGATTATTTAGAAGATCCAAGAAGAAATAATTATGCCAGCACCAAATCTAATAAGCTATCAGAAGTTAGCCACTCTATCCAAACAGAATCACTTTTTGTACCAAATTCTGTAACTACACAGAAAATATCTGTCGTCGCAATATTCAATGTTATTTTTTATGCGATGCTTCATCGTCGTTATCAAGTTTTCCACAGATTTCGATTTCAATTATAATAACGGTTCTTATTAAAGAGCAGCAAAGCCAATGAAAACGGAATTATCTGGAATTTTGACTGGCTATCTTTATAGAAATACATTGTTGAAGGCAGTAGAAAGTAGAAAACAAACTGAAAGCGATAAGAAGAAAAGAGCTGGAAAAAGGAATGCTTATACAGGGAAAAAGAAATCTGCAAAGAGAGTTCTTCAACGAAAGATAATGCAGTATCCTTAAAAAAAGATTGCGAAGCTTGCACACGAAGAGCCAACTATTTCTAGCACATAACGGAAGTATATGATTTGCGGTGTATGGTGGTTGGATTCTAGATGCGGCGGAAAAAAAACGGGCCAAATGCTCCATAGGTACATTGTGTTGTTATGAAAATAGTTGCACCAATTTAGGAACTGAACTTGATTTAAACTTTGTTATTTTGTTTGAAACACTTTCATAAAAACATATTTATTTAGTTACATTTACATTATTTGTGTTCTCTAGTGACTTAATATATGATGCTGCATTTTTCCCCATTTGATAGGAAAGACAAGACAAGATCTTTTCATTTTTTAAATCTCTAATGTACCGTATTAAAAGCTGATATGTTTAATTCCTTTATATGTGTAGGAAGAAGATTTATATAGGTTGGAAGAAGCTTTATATGGTTTGAAAGAAGTACCCTTTTGTAGCTTTTTCGCACACTAATGGTTTGCAATTTTTCCCAGATTCAAATAGTTCTTCTTTAATCCTTATGTGTCTTGTCTTGCCCGTATTATCTAGCTACTTCATCTTTCTTAAGCGTGTGAATTGTTTTCAGAATGAAAGCCTCTGCAAAGAAGTGAAGTTATCATAATCAAAGCCATAATTTTCGCTTAAATTGATTTAAAAATAATTACATCACATGTCTTCTTTATTTGCAGGTGTTATCCTTTTCATAAATTGCGCAAGTGTTAAATTGGCTACCAACATTCAAGTGATATTCACTGCAGCAAAATTGTTAGCAGTAGCTTTATTGGTCATTACTGGCTTTGTAAGGTTAGGACAAGGTATAATTTTTGTTTTATATTTATAACGTCATCCCTTTATGCAATGATTTAATCTAAAATTAATCTGGGTCCCACCTCGAAATAAGAAATCTAGGTGTTGATTCCGTTAAAAAAATTTATTAAATTTGTTTTAAGCCATTAAATATTTTCTAGTATTTTTAGCATAACTACAGGGTGCAGAATTTTATTCCTTCCCTTATTTTCTTTGGAAAAATCCTCATGTCAAATAAGGTAGCATGATGTATTTAATTGATATGTTACAAAAAATACTTGTTTCAGAATTTGGTAACTTTTTCCCTTCCATTTCTTAGGAGATTCTTTTTCCTATTTTTCTTTTTTTTTTTTTTTTTTTTAACTTTCTTAACTACAGATATGGATATTTGTGCTGATAAGAGAGAGGTCAGCAAGATTAAAAATAAGTTGAAGTGATTGCTACAACAGGTCAGTATTACGTAAAGCCAAAACTTTTCTTCCATGTATTGAAGATTTGTTATTTGATGATTCGACAGCGTTATCGAAATCATTCAAAATAAATAATCCGCATATTTTAAGTTTTGAAATTGACTGGGATTATTGCTCTAGTAACCATATAAAAACTGTGTTGTATAGAAAATTTCTTCATTAAGATCTATAAAAAAAAATTTTTTCAATGTAGGCAAAAACCAAGTTGAACTCTCTGAAACTTCTAACAATGTTGTGTATATACCAATAATAATCATCATTATTAGCGATAAAGAAAATCAAGAATACCTGGAAAGTGAAAAATGTTGCTGAGCAAAGATGAAGCTCTCTTTGTTTTCAGAAGTATTCAAGGCATTGATTCCACTAATATCTAACTTACATCTTGTTTATATTTTTTTGCTTCTGTTAAAAAAAGCAATTCCTTAAAGTCATTCCCTTAGTACTAAACTAAATTAAATGGAATATTCTCTAGGGAGCATTCACGACTGTCATTCCTCCGGCCAGACCTTTCTCTGGTCAGACTTACCCGCTACTTAACATTTTCCCTATTTATTTTTGTTGTCGTTTTTATTTCATGCTTGCTTTTGTTACGTTTTATCCAAGTTGATAGTTTATTTCTTGAAAATTTTAGCTGATCTAATTTTTTATGAGAAAATTTCTTAGCAGTTATTGTGCTTTTGCAGTGACACACGGATTGGTAGACATAGTGTCTAGAGATTGTGACACCCAGTTTTATAGTTTCTTTAATACCAGATGAATATTAAAGAATGTATTAAAATTTTTTTGGAGAGAAAGCTGACGTTGTTTCATAGATTGAATTTTTTTCAACAGATAAACTTGTTATACCGTCTTAATTATGGGAGATATGTCATTGGTGTGTGTTTTCTGTTAGCAAATAAAATGTTGGAGTGTTACACTGAAAAACTGAACCAAAGACAAATATTTTCATATTATGTAAACCGTGAAAGCGAAATTACTAATTTTAATCGTAATTGATTATGTGCATTGATTAGGGTAGATCCACAGGTTTCACGTAAAGGCTGTCTATACCATCTCTCCAACATTATCTATAAATATGTTTAAAAATCTTCTCTTTCGGAAATGTACTTGAATGAGAATGTTTTTAGAACAAACCTACGAATGATCAGCTCCATTGGCTTTGTGCTCCACGATCCGCCTATTTAAAGATCTTTTTAATACAGAACAAGTATTCAAGGATTGTTTTGAAACAAACTACGGAAACGAACTGCGTTTTGGACGAAAGTGACAAACAAGATTTTCCTGAGCCATGTGGAGTACGAATGCAAGAGTTCGCAAAGATCTGTCCGAATAAACAGTTAATTAAATGGCTGGCATATTATATATTACAGATGTTTTTGCCAGCTCTATGGAGGTTTCACAACAAGATTCTTATATTGTTTTGAAACTGTTTAGAAACCTCCAAATACCTCCAAACACCATTTAATCACGCTTAAATGGCCCAAACGATATCAGGAGACCCAATTCCACTGCAGCAGCAGATGTATTGCACCATCAAACAACATGTTCAAAACCTTGCACATGAGAGTTAAAACCAAATTCCGCTGCAGCAGCGGATGTATTGCACCATCAAACAACCTGTTCAAAACCTTGTACATGAGAGTTAAAACCCAATTCCGCTGCAGCAGCGGATGTATTGCACCATCAAACAACCTGTTCAAAACCTTGTACATGAGAATTAGAATACTATTATCTTTTTAAGGTAGGAAAAATCTTTTTGTGTAACTTAATGATTTATTTGTTTTAAGCTTTTAAAACTTTTCAATCTTTCAAATGCTCGGCAAGGGATACGACATTTCGGGATATGCCTGGTTAGAGAAAGTCCGATCAAGGGAGTGTCAGTTAGGTTTGCCTTATCGGGGAGCTTTGTTGTCAGAAAAATTCTAAGTCAGGGATCTGTCCAACAACCTATTCCGGAAGCACACCTTATCATAAATTCATTTTAGTAAGTATTCAGTTTTTTAAATTAGGTTTAAAAACGCTTTAAAATCATTGAATTTTTAGAGCTGAATGCTACCTTCTATATTTTAAACATTTTTAACAATTGAACCTGTGACCATGTAAATATTATTTGCCAAAAAATTTAGCCTGGGCTCTATAAATACATCTCTTAAATTTAAATTTAAATGCTGTCTGTTACAGGTAATATTAGGTAAAATTCCGATGGAATATTGCTTAGTTCCAAGGAAAAAATTTATTTATTATTTATAAGTTTATTTGTTAAAATTTTTCTTTGAAGTTCTTGTTTTATTCCTTTCTAACTGTTTCATTATTTTGTGAGATAAAAACGGATTCTCACAAAAATTAAACAATACATGATTTCCGTTAAAATTTTTATTTTGCGAAAGCAAATAAGTGATCATAGCTACAGTAAGAAAGTTTTTATGACTGACTCTGCAAAAAACTCGACTTTTGAAACAAAATTTCAGGCAAAATTTGTGCCCACTTTTCTTATTTCGTCTCACCTTCTTATTTCTCTAATACCAATATTTGAACAATCGAATAGAATCAAATTGAGATAATATATATGATATATTTTTTGTTAGCTACCAAAAAACCAAATCAAAATTAATCCCAATCCAGTCCACAGATTATTTAAACTTTTAACAAAAGAATAATATACTTTCCATTCGAACGATCTTAAACATTGTTTTAATATTATTTAATTTATTGCATTTAAACTAAATGTGTTTTCTAATATATATTTTCGGTGATTTTCACCGAAGCGCAGGTTCGTAAAGCGAGTAGAACCGACAAATTTCAACATAGAAAGCACGGCGAAGGAGTAGACTCTGTATCTTATGGGCAAGATCTTCTTCTACCAACAACAAGAGATGGATAAGTCGCAGCTTGAATTGAAAGATATATGGAGTTGACCAATCGCTAGTTGCTTGATATTGACTATCGCACGTGCGTAGTCGTTCGAAGGGAATGTAACACAGAAATATTGCTATGGACTGACACGACGCCTAATTGCAATTGTTTAACGAAACGAACGTGTAAGGTCTCTCTGTGGCACGAGATTATATATCAACATTGAATATCGTCGGTATAGCCTGCCTGGGCTCACAACAGCAATCTTGTTGATCATACTAATGTAGGCGTCATGACTCTCTATTGGTTTGATCTCATGGCCAATGGTTCAAAATGAGCTCACTAGGGCTTAACCTACCGCGTCAGCCTTTCGATATCTGTCACTTTCGCTGCTGCACCAACCCATATAGTCACATATTATTTGTTTTGGATTGGTATGGTCAGTTATAGAGGAGGTCATGGACAGCAGTATCACAACCGATTTGACTGAATAAGCATATCAACAACAGCACTGCTCGAGCACTGTGCTGCAAAAAACATCCCTTACTTTCCTGCAGTCTTTATTGATGATGGGCTCCCAGATCATCACTTATTACTTCCCTGCTGTCTTTTATTCAACTTTGACTAATACCTCATATATATTCAAATCAGGTACAATGCTTTGACCATTTCGGTCCCGGATTCTGACGGCATCATACTAGGGCACCAAACATATCTTCGGCAGCGGATTACTGCAGCTTGCCAATAGCTCGGTGTCTACAGCTTAGTTATTCTAGATTATTCTTAATGTCAAGTTACTCTTTACGTTAGTCATTTTTATTTGCACCCTTCTTGCAAACTGTTTTAGTATCCGCCGGTGTGTGGGCGTCACCCACTACTTGCTCGGAAAATATTCTCCTGGAAGTGGTTGAAAACGTAGTGGTTCACAAATTTACCGTATTTTCTGGTTCCAACATCGGCCCTGATCCACCGTGCAATTCGGGCTGTGGGAAAAGGTCATAACAAATATAGAACTGGTATTCTGATGATAAATGACATGAAGAGCGCAGGCGCTATCCTGATCCTCGCGCACAACAGTCTCCCACTTAATGCGGTGGTCGAAGAAACCTACTTCCTCGGTGATTGGGGATAGAGTTTCTTTAGCTTACTTGCCGATGACTGTGCAGACCTTGTAGTGATCGTTGAGATCCAATAGCTTTTAAACTTTGGGGCCATTTCTTGTAATTGGACGAAACCCCGTAGATCTCTATCTCATCTGTGATGTTGGACTCTCTTGTTATTTGTAGGAGATCAAATCGACAATCATCGATATCCTACTAGATCTCTTTCCGGGCAATTTTCCTTTACATAGATCTCGTCTGTATAGAATGCTGGTACACTAGGCTAGGCTGTAAAATACCTCCGGTGCAGGATTAATGTAATGGCGTATCCTCAAAGAATGTCACTTCTTATTTTGTGAACGGCAGTTGATCTTCATCTGGGATTTAAACGAAGGAGCCGGAGAGCCTTTAACAACTTTTCTTATGAACTTCCAAAGTAGGCTCACCAATGATGTTTTAAACGACATCCGTGAGAACTACATACTCAGCAAGTTGCTGCTCGATATATTCATCATTTGCTCCTCATTCATTATCTTCGTGGGTACTCTCGTCAGAAAATTTTCTAAATGAAATTTTAACCCAATTCAGACATCACGTAAATAAATTGTCTATGTGCACGTTTTTCTGTATCGCTCAGTTTCTGCAGATGCGATAGACTTCACATGACCTACAAAGTAAAGTCGCGAAATTAGTGTCTGCCCTACACATCCTAAACTGAATTGATGGTATCATCAAGAGACAATATTGGCGATGGGTGCCACACTATATAAATGAACCATTTTCTGCTACACATTTAGGTTTTCACAATTAACCGCCAGAATCTCTTGTCTACCTTGATTTTTTGCTATAACATGGGTCTGACATAACTTTAAACCGAAAAACTGCTAGAGTCAGAAAACAATCAGGTCTCGGAGTTACAGTGAGCGCGCCAGAGAGAAATCACAAGTCACCAAATAGAAAGCGCAACCAGGTTCTACAGAGGGCTACTCTTCGGAGGCTAAACGAGCCTACATACACAATTGGCAACTGTTTATGTACGTCAACCCGGCGTTACCCAACACTACAAAATTGCCAGTAATTTATGTACGTCGCCCGGCTTTACACGACTTACTTAATTGCAAGTTGTTATTTATGTACGTGTGGGCTCTGGGAACTTATGAGGTCTGTGGTCTGTGGGTCTGAAGCTCACTACATACATACTTTCCTAATATTTCTGTACGCCAGTCCGGCATTAGCCTACATACACAATTGGCAAATTTCTATTTAAGTGAAATCTTATATCCCTGATTGCACCGCCGTATTTGAGGAAAAATGACCACCAGTGTGTCACGAGGTCTGCAGGACGTCCATCTTTCGAGTCTAAAACCTATTGGTCACCCCATTCCCCATCATATTTGCTAGATTGAAGTCAATAGTTTATATGTGTGCCGGAAAATTATACAACGAAATCTTCAGGAATGATTTGAAAAGTATATTCTTTCCTAAAACAGTTACTTTATAATGCTATAAAACTTAATAAAGTGATTGAGAATAAAAGAAAGTTTTTTTCTTACTTATTTTAATATTAATTTAGTATGATATAAACCGCCATTAAAGTAAGTCTGCTCAATATTTCGTACCCAGAATTTAATATACTCAATAAAATGTTTAACAGAATAAAGTTAAAACAGAATGTGTATCCAATTATTTTAGGCTACAACAATAACTTACAAAATTCATTCAATGGAACAAACACTCGATTATCCAGTATCGGTTACGCGTTCTACGGTGGCTTGTGGGCATATGATGGATGGAACAACTTAAATCTCGTTACTGAAGAATTAAAGGAACCAATTCGCGATTTACCCCTTGCAATTATGATAGGAATTCCATTAGTTACTACAAGTTATGTTTTGCTTAATATTACCTACGTAACAGTGCTGACAACTGCGGAAATTTCTACCTCAAATGCAGTAGCCGTTGTAAGTTTAATAATGATGTAACTTATTAAATTTTTATTTAAAGCTTTCTATTCTAGAAAATACACGGGCATAATTATTTCTTGCTGTAGACATAATAGAGCAATTTATCTATTCAATTCGTGTGAAAATCAAAAATATCTTTTTGTAATTTTAGATAACACCTACTTCATTCATATACATTTGATGCTTTTAACAGGGCTCTTTAAATCTGCATTTTGCATATAGTGTACGTGGTAATTTAAATATAATGAAGTCGAATGAGTGCAATCTCTGGGATATAAAAATTAAAATTATAAAAGATCTTTAAAATTATGATTAGTAGCAGATGTCCAAATCTAGAATTTTTGTTCTAAAACTGGTATCATTGACCAAATAGCAGAATATTTACATTTAAAATAGTTTTTAAATATTATCTCCCGTCAATTACATAAACTTTATATTAATTTTTATATTCGATACTATGGCAGTAAAAGTCAAAATTTTGATTTTTGAACCGGAAAAGCAGTGACAAACCAGGTAAAAAATGTGTGCAACAGATGGCATGAGTCTGGCGAAACCAATTTGATTATGAGATAATTTTTTCTTTAAGCATGCGTTGATAACATTATAGCATCTCA
>JAUZNK010038823.1:0-14635 GCA_035046665.1 Euphysa ruthae
TATATATTGATTTTGCTATAAACATTCCCAATATCAACATAATTAGAAAAAGAGAAAGCAATTTGAGCTGCAAGATAATGGACATGTATTTTTTTTTAGGTGAAATGGATGATGTATTGGATTGTATTTGCATTATTTACTTGTGCTGAAACATTTGCTGACGTGTTTTTATCATGGTTTGTATATTTAAGTCACTTTTTATTTCCCTGAAAAACTTGATTTTGTAATATTTAACTACGCCTTTTAAGAAATAGATATTTAGAAAAGTCTTTATATGGATTTATATGTTTTCTAATTGTTTTATATTTCTTAAAAATTAATATATGATATTAATTTCTTTTTGATATTTACGCCATTTTGTAACTTAGCAATATTCCGTTTACCCATTTAGAATAAAAAATGATATCGCTTAAAGGCTCCAAAATCAGTTAAAATTGACCTGATTTGAAACTCTTAAAAATGAAGTTGTAAATTAATGAATACTTACTTGAATTTTCCACAGCTAAGTTTTGTTGTGCCATGGATGGTATCATTTGACATGGGTATCACTTCCAATATGGTTTTCTTAACCCTTTGATGCCATAGGGAAAATCGTAATGTATAAGTTTTAAACCAGCTAAACAAAACGAAATCTATTGGTCATAACTTCTGAATATATTAAAATGTAGAAGATCGCTGAGGGCTCATTTTTTAGCTTTTACCTTTGTCTTAAAAAAAAACAAATCATCACCCCACCTATATTCACATAACATAAACCACTAAAAAAAAAAAAAAAAAACACAAAAGAAGATTTTTGGGATACAAATTTTAGCTGCAAGATAATGGGAATGTATATTAAGCTGTGCTATTGTCCCAGACATAAACGCAAACATCTAGCAAATCCTAAAATTCCTTTCAGTAGACAACCAATAGTTCCAGTGGTTGTAGGTAATGATTCTTTGCAGATGACAGACAAGTTTTTCTATCTCGGAGACATGATTAGTGCCACCATCTGCACTGATCATGCAGAGGAAAGTTGTGTTGCCTGGATAAAATGTGGAATTAGTTTAGAGAACTTTTTTTTACCTTTGTTAACCGCTAAAGCGCTCTTACTACACGCAAAAAGTAGACTCTATAATGGTTGTTTAAAAAGCGTCATGGTCTGTGGTGGTGAGACTTGGGCAGTTAAGGAAAGTAACCTGAATAGATTGGAGAGAATCAACATGATGTTGGTAAGATGGATATATAAGGTGATATTGAAGGATAGCATATCCTCTCAGAAGCTACAAAGCTGCGTGAAAGTTGTGCTCTAGAAAGTGTTAGATTGTTACTTCAAAAAAGTATATTAAAGCGGTTTGGCCATGTTGATGGAATAGATAGCAATAACTGAGTTAAGAAATCGAGAGGAATAGACGTAGATGGGAACCACAGATCACAGGTGACTTGGGAACAGGTTAGTTAAAATTGGCCTTAAACAGAAAGGGATTGGCGCAGGATAGATTTTCATGGAAGAGCCATAAATAACTCTGTCTAACTCATGCTGGCATGTAAAATGGACGTAACACTGTATGAGAAGAAGTTCTGGCTTTTGAAATAGGGGTTTTATATCTTTATTATTATTATTATTTTTTTTAATATATTTTGCAGTAGTCCTTTTAATTATGGAAGAGGATGAAGCAATGATCAACACAGAAATCTGGCACTGTGAACACTAAGATGACTTTCACACCCAGGCCTTTTAAGCTTTACACCTGATTTTTCATCAATAGAGCGTTCAGCAGGAGCACAAACTTTACAAGAACGACTGAATGCATTTTTCTTGTTAGAAGCAACAACTTTTTAAATAAAATGGTAAAAACCTGTGAGATTATGAGTGAGATTTGCTTTTTGAAATCTTTTTGAAATCTGTCTGTGATAGTCGTTTGTTTGAATCAATTAATTTGAGCCTTTCAGTCTGCAATATATAAGCATTTACCATTGAAAAATTTTAAATACAAAAAAGTACTTTCTTCCACCATTTCTTTTTTGAAAAAACCAAATATTTCAATAATAGGTCATATAAATTAGTAACTAATGTTTCTTGATTTTTCCTTCCTTCCTGTTTCAACTATTTTACAACAGTATGCATTAGGCAAAGGTGTTACATGCTTTCAGTCCAAAATACCTAATGCCACCATACGGTTTTTATAACTTAACAATTTTGTGGTCACTTTTCACTTTGAATGAAGAAGAAACAATGTCCTTGGGTAGCATCATTGAAGGTCAAGGGTAAACTAACTCAAACACCCTCCTTTCTCCTTTTTAAACAATTTCAATTCAAAAAGATTGTCATAGTCTCTCTTTAATCTTTGTTTTTAGTTTTTCAGACCAATATTCTCTTTTCTTTTTTTCTCTCTTTTCTTTCAGGTTATTTTTATTAACACTTTTTACATGAACACGGGGTTTTGTAAAGAACTATAAAATGGTGTCACTTTTTGACCAGTTTATCTGTATGAGTGGCTCCATCCAATTCAATCTATCTTTTTAAGTGATTTATGTAATATTTAATAGTTTTTTATAAAATAATTGTATAATTGAAAATATAATTTTTTTTTTTTTGTTGCAAGATTGTTTTGGAAAATAAATTATTATTATTAAAGAAGTTGAATTAATACTTCCACAAGAGAGTTTTGATGTTAACAAAAACCCATTATCTGCAAAAAGAACCTTTAATAACTCTTCAGGAGTAGATATATTTGTATTATTATTTGTTTCGATGCCTTTTTAGTTTATGAGTTTGTTTTGATGCGAAGATATGTTAAGACGAACTCAACGCTTTTTAATTTTCTAGATTGTTGGATTTACTTTTCTCTGATTAGTTAAAAAAACTGCGCTCTAGCTTTTTTCACCAAGAAGTTTAACTATGTTCAACTTTTCAAAAAATCGAGCTTTTGAAGCAATACAATCTTATACTAGTGTTTACTTTTTGAGCCAATGAGATTTGAGAATTAAGTTTGCTTGTGGAAATCCCACTTAAGCAAAATCTCTGGCGAGCAAGTTTTTTTTTGCTCAATTTCGAACTAAAATTCTCTTGCATAAATAAGCAAAAATAGTAGGATAGGACAAAATAAGGAAAACCTTAACAGTTTATTTTTTATAGTGTTCCTAAATTGAGCGAATTAGTCATTTTTTAAGATTCTTAAATTTGCCCAATAAAGTAATAAACAGCCAAAAAAAGGTAGCAAAACAACTCTATCATCAAAATCAGGGAAAAAATTTTCTATCAAAATGAAAAAAAAAACTGACCAATATTGGAAACAAAAGTCTTTAAATCTGAATTAAAAAGATTTCTTTATCATAAAATCTTTACAAATAGGATCTTTTAAGTTTGAGGTTCAAATGTTGCAATTGTTTCAATAGTTGCCAAAACCAGAAGTAAAACCTAAAATAACAAATTACCAAAAATTGACCCTGTTTGTATTGGAATATTCTTATTCTTTATGGAAAGCATGTTCTAATGTCAAATTTTTTGAATTTCTAAGTGGATCATTTTCTTAAGGAATTTTTTAACGAAAAAACTTAAGTATTTATTGCTAGTAAACCTTTTCCTACAGATGCCTATGTCTAAGAAATTACACATGTTGTGTTAATAATTCTTTTGTTTGATACTGCAACATGTTTATTTGCAATATCTACTTTAAATTTCTATAATATTGTACATTATGAATCGTATAATTATGGAACGGTGCGTTAAAGTTTTCCGTAAAACTGCCTTAAAAGATTTAAATTGGAAACAAGGTAACGATAATTAATAAAAAAACTTTTAATCAATCGCACTGTCTTGAGCTTTACCAAAGTATTTCATTTTTCTTGATTTAATAGAGAGAATATAATAAAGAATTCATTTAAAACTATGGAACTAATAGAAAAGCTCGCTTAAATAAAGTTTGAACAAATTGCTATTGCTTTTTAGGCAGATAAGTTCAGATATTTGTCTTTATTTTCCTGTCTGTTTAAAACTTATCTTTGCTTGTTCTCCTCTTTTTTCTTGATATTATATTCTAGCTAACCTGAACGTAATCAAAATTTAAGGGATCGTCAAATATATAAAACAAAAGCCTCTAACAGCCTTTAGGAATAAATAAATATGCTTATTATACAAAATATAGCAATCTACTTATTATTAGTGAAAGTTAGTTTATTAAGGTAGTAAATGTGAACCGTCTCATTTAAATTAACAATACAGTGATCAACTACTCTGTCAATTAAGTGACAGGTATTAAATGCACAATTTACATAAGATGCAATCGTCTTTGTCTGAAACCGGTGTCAAGCTTCCTTGTGGTGGTAGCAAAAAAACAAACAAATTAAGATTGGAGAAAGAAAAAAATGATGTTGATCCAACTGCTACAATATGTTTTTTGCTTTTTTATGAGTTATCAAATGTTTTTGTTATTTTGGCTTTGTGAATTAATATTGATAAAAGTCAGATTTCAACTGGATATTTTATTTTCTATTTATAATTTGTTCTATTAGGTTGCCATTGTATTACGAACTTAAAATTGTTTTTATTCTCTGGTTACTTTCTCCTGCTACAAAGGTACTATTTTACTTATAATATTTATTTTACTTTAGTATTTAAACCAATGTGGTCTGTTGAAATCATATTTGCATGCTTGTTTATTTTTTTTTATTTCTCAAAGTTTTCTGTACGCTTAATTATATAAGAAAATCGAAAATCTACCTAATTTATTTTAGCCGAAAAAATTTATTAAATTTTAGTAAAGTTGAAATTTTATATCATATAATTTCTTGGTTTTTGGTACTCCACCCGAGAATGTCCAAGCATGGTCATTTTAAACCTAAATGTTTAATGTTTGATTATATTATTTAAGATTACTTCTTGGCTTTTTTGAAAATTTTATCTGGCTAAATCCCTATGACCCTCAACATGACCCACGAAATCGCCCTCATTAACATGTCCTGCAGTATGACCCACAACATGGCCATTTTTAGTCTAATTCTTAAAATAATAAAAATTACATAAGAAATTCTTTTAATACTTCTGTTTTAATTTGTTTGGGGAAAAATAGTTATTGTAGGCCTGTAAACTGCTTTGATCGAATTTTTTTTCAGAAGGTTAATTTTAGTAATTTAGCTTTTCATAAACAATTTTTAGGTGAGAAATGACCATAATTCTGTTTTTGAATGTTTTTACAAAAGTTGCTGAAAGTTTAGATACTTTTTCTAAAAGTGATGATGTTAGACTTTAGAGCCAAGGGTTTTGATTACTTTTTCTTTTATTTGTGAGAATCCATTATTCACCTGTGCTAGTTTTTATTTATAGATTGAAGTAAATAATAAGTTTTAAATACATTAGAATAATGATACTAATCTATGTTTTACGGCTAAATATCCGCCGTTTTCATTACTTGTTTTTATTCTAGCTACTGACTTATTTGTATCATGGACATGAAAATTTGCATGTGGCTATTTTTTGGGGCAAGTTGAGGGTCATAGGGAATCCAATGGAGCTACATAGAAAGTCTCAAATGAGAAATCTTGTATTAATAAATTTTAACAAAAGTTTACAAGAGGTCACTCAAACAAAAAAATTATGGAATATTTTTCTCAAGTTTTTTAAGTAATCTTCAATAGTTTATAAAACATTATCAAAATGATTTGTGAAATGATCTCTTTCTATAAAAAAATAAAATCGTTTTTTTCTTCTAGATATTTTAAGTTTTACATTAAAATAATAGTTCTGAATTAGAGTTTAATGTTACACACATATTAAAATACATACATGCAACTAAAATTATATACGCAAAATTAAAAATTATCAACTACTTTGTTGAAGTCATCAATATTTATTTCATTTATATGTCTTGATCTAGTTGTTGGATCACCTATAACTGCAATCATATTTTTTATTGGGACTCAACAACTGTCATTTCTTTCTGGCCATGAAAATCTTTTAGATTTTAGATTTATGGGTGCATAAACTTAATTTCAAATCATTCTTACCAGCTTCGATTTCAAGCAACATACCAAGCTACCAGAGTGTATTGTATTGACAAGCAACAAAATCATTCATGTTAGGAAAAGTCGCATCATCATTTATAACTTGTGCAGCTTTTGATAAATGGAAAAGTTTTTCAAATTCGTGCTCACTGGTTTGTTTATAAGAGATGTTTATAAGTGATATTGCAGTGTGGTGATAATAACTTCTTGTGTCTGGTACAGTTTTACCCATATTAAATCTTTCTATGAGTTCTTGCCAAATAGAAACCACTGTGCCTTTTGATATTTTATGAAAATTAATAGAGTCTATTTCATGAACATAAAAGTCAAGCATTGCATCAGTGGTTAGTATTTGTTTATTTAATTGTCTCTGCAAGCTATCTATAGCTGTTGTTTGCTAGACTGTCTCACCTATTCCGTCACATGGAGACTTGCCATAACTGGTGTCAAAAAATATTCGTTTGGCATTCATCTGAAAATCTTCTTTATGGTAGCACAAGTTTAGAAGTTTTTATAATTTTTGTATTGAACAGTACATCCATCAGAGAAATAATAAATTTTATTCACAGCAGTTAAATATTCTTTTAGATATTGTACAAAGTTCTTTTGCAACTCATATACGATGCATGTGTCATGTTCCAGGTCATCACTTATAAAGCAAAACGATTTATAATAGTTATGTCTTTGAAATAAATTCTTATTGTTTTTTATTCCAGTGGTAGCTTTGAATTTAGTCTTGAACAGTAAGTCAGTTGTTTTCTGCAAAGTCACCATTAGTGCAATGCTTTTGTTTACAAGTTTTAATTCCTTCAGATATCGAGCTTGACACTTAGTTATATAACAATGCAAAACTGCTTGGGTTATTAGTTGAGACCTATCTGTTCTCTGCCTTCGATTGAATTAGATTTCTTCATTTTCATCTGGCTCACTTAATTCTTTGTCAAGAAAAGTTTTAAGACTTTCTGTTCTTAGAGAATCTGTGCGTCTTTGAACTATGCATTTGTTTGTATTTATATCGCATACTGTTTTTGCTGTTAAATCTCTATATGTAACATCCCATTGAATAGCTATTAATCGAAGAATAGAATTTTGATGATAAGTGCAAGCACGTACAAATGGTTCCACTTGTACCTACACTAATGCATCACTTTGGTCTCAGAGTACAGAAATTCTAATTCTGAAAATCTAATTTTAACTTCTGGGTGTCTTTTTTTTATGTATTTGATGTTAGTGAGCGTGTTCACTTTCCAGGTAATTAATTTTTCTTTAAATTTGTCAGCCAGTTCACCCATATTTATGAAAATAAAAGTGTTAATTCGGACTAAGATTTTTGAATTATATGTGTCAGGGGGTTTATAAACAATCATTCACGCAGCGCAGAACAGAGTCATACCAGTATAGACAATATGACGTACTAAATATCTTTTTTTTTTTTTTTGCTAATCATTCTGGTGATTCGTCTACGGGCACATGTAATGCAAATGGCAGATATTTTTTAAGCTTTGCTAAATTTTAAAACAGGAGCCAAGCCATGGATACATGGGTTGTCTCCAGCTTTTTTTTTAAACAGACGGATCTTTATTTGAAAAAATCCTTTGAAGCAAATAGTGTTCCCCACACACTATTTGCTTCATAATCATCATTAACATTTATTTACGTCTTTAACAACAAACACTTATGTATTATATTATTTTCACTGACTATTATCCATGGCTTAAGATATTACCTGCACTCAGTCTTTGAGCAAGTTGTTGTTTCTTCCCACCTTTCTTTACGGTATATTTTCAATTTGAAAGTGTTTTGTTTTTTTTAAATTTTTTCATAAGGAATATCTTCTAACAAAAAATACTGTTTTATCAATTTGTTGTCTATATTTAATGTTAAAGAAAAATTTTCTAATAATTTTTATTTTGGTTACGTGGCCCAAAAGAGTGCTATAAGAGTTTGAAATGTATGAAATAATTTTTATATTTTATATTAAACTAACTTAATTAAACCTAATGAGTTTTATAATGCGTGTTCATTCTTTATCTTTGTTTTATTATTTTAGGGTTCAAGTATTTTGTACCGAAAATTTGTACATCCTAAGCTTCAAAAGCATGAGAAAGTAAGATTTTTTTGCAATTTATGTTGTGAATATTATTTTTTGCTTCATACAAATGTGACAAGCATTAGGCTGTGGAATATTGATTTTCTTAAACTTTTCAGTTAGTTGACATATTCCCAAGTTACCTATTACCTTTTATTTGTTCTATTCAGATATGGGAAAATTTATTGTTTATACTTTATGAATATTCTTGAATAACTTCAGTCACACTGTTCAATCATATGTGATGTAATAATGCACATGCAAACCATGTCCAAAGGTTAATTTAAAAAGGTTCAAGTTGTAGGTAATAGCAAATACACAAACTATGAGCATTTAAAAATGATCATAGAGCAGAGTGAATTTGGTGTTTTTCAAAGACTAAATCAGAGCAGGGTTCAAAAGTGTTTGGAATTCTTATTACTGTAGGACTAAATATTCTTAAATTTAATGTATAAGGCACATTTCAAAAAAAAAAGTTCTGAAAAATAAAAAAATAAGCCTTTAAAAAATGGAGTGCAATTTTAAAACAATATTGTAACAGTAATAGTACTAGCTGTGTAACCACCGAGATTTTGGCTAATTGGTGAATATAAAAAGAAATCTTTTAAAAAGAAACAAGAAATTTGGAGGACCGGGGCATTATTGATCCCATACCTCTTGCAGGTTATGCGAGTGCTCTACATATAAGTAATATTATTATAGAGATAGCTAGACTTTGATATATATTGATGGGAGCTCTCCAGAACAATACCTGTGAACCCTTCGATAAAAATTTGCTTAAAGCTATTTATTGGCCCCAATTTAAAAATTCAAATACTTTGGAAAAACTTAAACTAACTGACTGTTAGAGTGAAATTTGATTTCTAATATTTTTTATTATTTATTTCTATTATTTTTTTATATAAATAATATCTGTTATATTGAAATTAAATATTTAAGCCTAAATGTATAAAATATGAAAACTGAATCTGAAATCAATTTAGCAGCCTCAGGTAAGAGGTTGGACACACCCTGCTAAGTCAAGACTTGATCTCAAGCATACGTTGTTTAAAATGTTGTAATGTGATTCATGTTTTCATTTTTTATTCTTTTAAGCTTAAATTTAATTGCCTGATTATTCTCGGCATCTGAGTGGCAACAGATTCAGAAAAGTTATTTTACCATTCTGTATCTTTTTTTTTTTTTTTTTTTTTTTTGTTGCTTATGTATGGCTTATGTTTTTATCCATTGCTTCTTTTTTAAATGTTAATATTTTCCTTTTGTAGGATATTGATAAGTTTTTGACCCGTGCTAAAAAGAGTAGTTATGCTGCTTTGATGGATGTTGGTAAAAGAGGTTTAAATGCAGCCACCGACACCGTAATGAAGACTGCAGTTACTGTAAGATCTTTAAAAAAAAAAAAATTATGATAGGGCGATAATTCAAGGTATTATTCAAGCCAAGTGGTCTTCTGTAATATTTCAGTGCTGAGCTAAAATATGAAAGTTTTGTAATGTTTTGGCTTTAAAATATTCTTAAAATATTATTATTGTTTTTTTTTTTTTTTTTTTTTTTTGTGCATGAATTTAGAAGATCATGGAGCAGAATTTAACCATATTGCCACTGATCACACTTATTTCTTGATACTGACTCAAATATATATTAGTATTTTAAGTTTTTAGAATTCTATCAAAATCTAATGATTGTTATGGGCATTTTTATGAACTTATGAGATCATAGATTTTTTTTTTCTTAATCTTATGACACTTGGTTGAAAGCCTAGTTTTTTATTACTAAGCCAGGTTTGCATAATTTTTTGATGTGAGATTAATGACTTCATTTTTTTCTTTAAATCAGTTTACTATACTTTTCATGAATATTACATAAAATGACAGATTTAGTTGGCAGTTAAAATGTCACCAGGTCATAGATGTTGTTCAGAAAGAGGTCTTATTTGGTCAGATAGATGTTTTGTAATTTTTCATGTTATAATGCTTTCTGACAAATGTGTAATTTTTAAACCAGAAAATAGCATTTGTAATTTATTTCATTTCTGTTTAACCCTTATAACTAAAACATTCTCAAGAGGATGCAATGTATTCCAAGAATATTTCTTTAAAAAGCTAAAATTCTCACAAAAGTTTGAGTTTCCTGCTTCAATCCTCCGATAGCAAATTGGTGAATCTATGAGCTACATGCCATTGTTAACAAGTATTATTCATGAATTTTAAATTCATTTTATAGAATTTATCAATTACTATTATAAAAAAACCTCATTTTAGGGTCAATTCCAACTGCTGCAAAAAATTCGTAGATATAATAGTATGCAAGAGTTAAGTGCACAAGACAATGTTGATTCAGCACTGATTCGTCCACCACTACCCAACAACCAGGTTTACAACCCAGAAAATGATATTGACTTATTACAAAAACAATACTTACCAATGGGTGGTAATGATAAACAATACACACCTTTGGGTGGTAATGATATTTTATATGAAGAGACTGGAAGTCCAGGATTAGAAAGAAGAGAGACTGGAAGTCCAAGAATAGATAGAAGGGATATGACTCACTGTCATTCAGAGATGTGAGTTCTTATTCATCCCGCTGAAATCGCATCTGTAGGATTTGATCATTCATCCCTTTTGGAAAACATGGCTTTGAAAAATTCTCAGTAATTTTTGCCCTTTTAAACATTTTTTTTTTTTTCAGATCTTATCAGATTTTGATCCGAATTTTGATGTCTAAAATATAAATAGAATATACTAACATCTTGCCTCCTCTCCTTAAAATACTTTTAGGCAAAAATATATCCTCACAAAGTCTATTATTCTTGCTTTTAAAATCAAATGTTTATATAATAAATCAGCGTGCATGTTTTCTAAGATATCACAAACTATAATTTAAAGTTATTTTATGTATGTGTGAGACAATTTTATTGTGTAATTAAGTGAACAAACTAGATTATTTCTATTTCTGTAACAATTGTTGCCCTCGTTAAAATGCATGCATAATATATGAACACTTTTTCTATTTTTAAAAACTTTTTTAACAAAATTTTTGATACAGCCAGCATTTTTACAGGTTTAATTGCCAAAGCTAACTCCAAACATTTTTGATGCCTTGCCATTTTTATTTAATTCTCCAATCTTCAGCTCTGATGTTTTTGGCTTAGAATGTCTCTCTGCACATTTGTAAAAGCCATGTATATTTGCCAATAAATCCAATATTGGTTTGAATAAAATGATACATCAAAGGTTAATATCAAAGTATTAATTTATCCCAAAAATGACATTTTCGGATTTTTCTCTAGAATCCTAAGTTTTGATTTTACTGAAATTTGGTGATTTTAGCCTTAAAGTTATTTGTGATTGTTTTGGTGTCTGTTTTAACAAAAGATGTTAAATTATATTCCAATTTGAAATTGTGTAAAAATTTTTTAATTTTCTTTTAAAAAGATGAAATAACTTTTTTTTACATCAAGTTCTTGTTTTCATTATGATATCTAGTTATATTTGGAGAACAAAATAAATAAAATAAATAAATAAAACAAACAAATGCAGCAATAATAGTTTTAAACGGCATCACAGAAAAATAATGCCCTAAAATATTTTAGAAATAGAACTTTAAAGGTTCGTGGACGTATGGGAAACATTAATTCATAAACTTGTTAATATAGCTTTTATTTCATGATTTATAATATTAAATTTAAAAAGTTTATGGTCTTGTAATATTTTCTTTTAAAATCTTTAAAATTCAAAACAATTGCCGCTTTATACAAGTATTTATTTTCATTTGAATAACCCTAGAAACCTCTGACATCAGGACCCTATGTTTGATATATTTGATTATTTTAACCTGTGGCCAACAAATAGTTTTAGAGACTAATATATCATAGAAGGGCCCAAGGTTTTGGTTCTGGCGTACATAGAGCTCCCATTTGAGTTTATGTTAAAGAAAATTACTGATCTCTAATGGGTGGAACACGCACCTCCGTGACAGAAACCAAAGACTTAACTGCTCAGTCAGACAACCTATATTGAAGTTTGTGAAAAATGGTGGTGATTGTAGTTAATATTCGTAAATGGATTTTAGTTCTTGATCATATCAATTTTAACATTGATATTATCAAATTTAAAGTTTATTTGCAAATATAAGATAATGTTTGATTTTGTTCAATGTGCAATTCTTCAAAAAATATTTTTCTACCTGTGACTGATAAATGATTTTAATTGAAAAAGTTTTCATAACTAAAGTAACAGTAACTTAGCTTAAGTTTCATAAAACTCTCCTCTTTGTGTCAAGTTTTTGAACAACTAACTGAATAATTTTCTTGACTCACAGTTGCCGTAAACAGCTGAACAAAATATATTACATTAAAATTTATCATGGCTTACATAACCATATTACCGATTATTTCAAATAATTTTAATAACTTATTTAAGATTAAGCACCATAATAATTATTTATTTTGAGTTACTGAAGACATCTTCACTGTGATGCTAGAGTTTATGCATATATCCTAGTCATCTTTCTGTATCATCTTTGATGTATGTTATTCTATTTAGGAACATAGAGTATGCCTCAAACAGTGATGTTGACGATGAAAGTTATTCTGCAATACATCCCCAAGTTGAACTGGATCCTGACTATATTCCAAATCATAATTATGGATCTAACACATTGCCACGTGCAAGAAGACAAAAGAAACCTATTTTTGAGGTAATAATTCCAATATTCAATTATGTACTGTGGTGGTCTAGATCCCTTTGAAATTAAAGCCTCTGAAGAAGATGTTCTAGGGCTCCTAGGTTTATGAAAACTATTTTTATGTTACATTCAATTTAAACATGTTTTAGTTTATAAATTATTAGTGTTGTAAAAAATGCAAGGGCACATCAATAAAAATTATACTTCCTTTTTTACCTTATTTTTTGACCATCATGATGTAGCACCTCAAGAACCACACTTTGCTTCATCTATTTTCATCTTTAATTGAGCTGAGTGAGTAGGTTATATAATGCTCTCTACAGTTTCAAATAGACTTTATCAACATTTTTGCCTCCATCAGGAAAGTCAATTTGTTTTTAGAATAAGCAATAATTTTGTTAGGCAAGAACACTTTTTATCGAACTGGTGTTGAGTTAGGTTAAAGAATACTGCTATCCATAAAGAGCTTTTTCAAAAAGTAAAAAATGTATGAATATAATAGTTATATAACCTCACTTTGATGCTGTTGGTGCGATACCAGGAAGCTACACCAATTGATTTAAAATAGCCTTCATATAAAAAAGTTGCTTTCCAATAAAATGACATGGATTCCATCTGGACCAAAATACAAGGACATAGATATTTTTAATTTAATTTTAGCAAGTTATCCTGGGGAGTATGAAGATCATCATACAAAACTGAATCAAAGATGAATTTTACCAATATTTGATTTTGATATCTTGCTCCAACTTAGATTAATTTGTTTATTTTAATATATTAATTTCTTCCCTTAGAATTCAATGTTATGCTGATTTAAAATAAGGAAAATTTTTTAATAACTTCATTAATTCCATCATTAGAATAATAGTTTGGTGTTTTTTAAAAAGTGCCAATGTTGAGAAATCTTTTTTCTTCAATTTCAAATTTTTATAAATTGAAACTTGCTTTACCGAAGTTTTACCGGATTTTTCTATAAATTCACATTCGTAATCCTGTCAATTTCAGAAGAACACAAAAGTTCAGAAGCTGTTTAATATATATAATATGTTGAAACAAATTTCTATATCTCTATAGAATAAAGGAGTAACAATAGTTAGTGTTCCAGGAACTAAAATGTATTCATTCTATTAAAACTAATTACTAATTCTTGTAAAATGGTATGCTTGCTTAGTCATTAGTAAAGTAACAGAAACATGGTATAACATATGCTATGATGGTGCACTGCAAAATTACTTTTAATAAGGATCTCACAAAAAACGTTGTTTTGAGAGAAAAACATGAACTTGCTGAATGTCACCTATTTAACCTAATGAATGTATGTAGTCTTATAACAGGTGTTTTATTGTAGACTATGCCAAGCAGCAGGCCAAAGCGGACAGCACGACCAACAAATCTATAGTAAATGGTAGGTTTATTTATGCTTATATATTTTTCTCAAAATCTGTTCATATTGGTGTTAGAAAAGAAATTTACAATCTAGGTCCAAAGAAAATTGAGGATTTATGCTAGAAAGAAATTTACTGTCTGGGTCCAAATAAAAGTTAGGATCAATGTTGAAATTTTACGGTGTTAGAAAGAAATTTTACAGTCTAGGTCCAAACGAAAGTTAGGATCAGTGTTAGAAAGAAATTTTATAGTCTAGGTCCAAACAAAAGTTAGGATCATTGTTAGAAAGAAATTTTACAGTCTAGGTCCAAACGAAAGTTAGGATCGGTGTTAGAAAGAAATTTTACAGTCTAGGTCCAAACAAAAGTTAGGATCGGTGTTAGAAAGAAATTTTACAGTCTAGGTCCAAACAAAAGTTAGGATCAGTGTTAGAAAGAAATTTTATAGTCTAGGTCCAAACAAAAGTTAGGATCATTGTTAGAAAGAAAT